>RJWM01004025.1:0-106019 GCA_004363535.1 Dasyprocta punctata | reverse complement strand
AACCCACAGAGTTTCAGAACATGGGAAAATGTAAACAAATCTCTGTCAGAGTGTAATTCATGGCCTCTTGAAAAAGTTATATCTTGTTTTGTTTTGTTTTCTGTGACACTGTATCTTTTGATTGATGAATTTAATCCATGTCCATTTTTAAAGTCAGTGATAATTATTCTAAATTCATTGATATTTTAATAATTGTTTACGTTGGTTTTGCAATTCTTTAGTCTATATATTTCCCTTGCTGTTTTATTAAATGTTTTGTACAGATGTTCATTGATTTTTTTATATAATGTGTGTGGTAGAGTACCTTAAATTTTATATGGGATGTCTTACAGTTATTGTCTTCGTCACTGAACATAATACCCAACACCCTCAAATCGAAGGATGACAGTTGTATTTGGGCTCGTGTTTTCAGACCATGGTCGTCTAGCTTCAAGGCAAAAACAGGAAGAGTGAGGGGAATGGTGGGAAAATGGGTGCCCAATCGATGACAGCCAGTGAATAGAGAGGTAAGGGAGGAGACTGGGATGCACCCTCAGACAATAACAGTAGGTGAAATAAATCAGATACACAGGCTTCAATATTTCATTACCTTAGTGGTTGTGGCCCTCATACCTATTATACGATGGTTCTTCTCCCCTTTCCCCAGCAGATATTCCATGTTCCTTGTTTCTCTGTATTTCTTGGGTGGACACCACTGCACTTTGGGCTTTGCTTTCACAGCTGCAAGCATTGCTCTTTCAGGGGCACACTGCCCTGCTTCGTGGGCCATTGTTTTAAATCTGGTTAGAAGTTTCCATGACCCCATTATGCTTGCACTCTGTATGCCTATAAAAACTGCATTACATGGATCATACCAAGATCTACTGACAGTCCCATGAGTATCCAGGCACAGTTGGAACATTGGTGAGTTACTGCTGAGACCCGGATGGTTAAACCTAGAGAAACGTTTTCCTCTCTGGCCCTGAATGAGCATGGTGCCCTGGGAATATCTTTTCAAATGAGAAGTTTACAGCTTAGTACCATAAGCCTTTGATGCATGGGGTCTTACCGATTCCTGAGATGCCTTCAAGCCATATTTTCCATTGTTCTGATGCAAAGTGCTCAGTTTTCTTTTAAGATAATCTTTTCAGCAATCTCCCTTACCCCAACTTCGTAGGTGTTTCCTTTCTGATGAAATGGTAAAATGTTTTATATCTTTGGGCTCCATAATTTGGTCCTGATTTTCATGATAGATCTAGTTAATGGCAGCCAGAAGTACCCATACTACAACCTGAATATGGGGATACTTTGAAATCTCCTCTGCTGGAGCAATTAAATCATTATTCTTAATCTCAGTCTCCCACAGAGTTTCAAAACATGGGAAAATGTAAACAAATCTTCTGCCAGAGTGTAATTCACCCAACCTCTAGTGCAATTGCCGATGATGGTCTTCTTCCAAACTAAAATCTACTAACCCTAGTCTTTACGGTTTATGTTTTTATCAGCATTCTTTTCTTCTAGGCTTGGGCCATAATTTTCTTCAAACTAAACATGCAACATTCTAGGACCTCTTTTATCTGCATCACCTAATTTTTCCAAACTCATTCTATAAACAAGTTCCAAAGACTTCTAAACATATGGTCAAGTACAATCACAGCAATGAAGCCATTCTCTGGAGTGAATTTCAATCACAGTTAATTTTCTTTCACTGAACACATTATCCAAACTTAAAGAAGGAGAGGTTTTAGTCTCACGGTTGTATTCTATGGTCATCTGGATCCCAGGCTAAAACTGGATGACAAAGGTACATGGCAGAGGAAAATGTGTTGAATCCAAGGCAACCAGGCAGTAGACAGAGATGGAGGAACCAGGGACAGATACACTCCTAGTAATCCACCACCAATCAGGTTCCACATCCTAACTGAATGAAACCACTGATGAATGGAGCACCCTCATGATCCAGTCCTTTTTCACATGGATGAAAATTTTGGGGGACATTTGAGATATAAATCATAACAGGTGTAACACTCAACTTCATGTTGATAACAAGTTCAGTTACATACAGAAACACCATGCTTCATCATCTCTATACACAGACTTTGTAATATTGCTGTCACGGTTTACATCTCTCCATAATGGATAAAGAGCGATTTAAAAAAAATGTGACAAGTTTTCTTTTTAAGTCACAATAAAAGACATTTAGACATTGATGCCTCTTCAAAATACTTCCTTGCTCTTCTAAAACACTTATCCATTCATTCTTCCCCTTTTCTCAAGAAGTTCTAGAGATTCTCTCTTTTTTTTTTTTAAATGAATTTTTAGTGATGTTGCAGTGGCTACATTTAGGTCCTGAATTAGTTTGCAACACTTCACCTTTCATGACCATTTTTACTGGGAGAACCAGAATTTGCATGATACAGATGCAGTGAATAAAGTAAATAAGCACATAATTTAGTGTGTTTTTGAGCCTGCCTTTTCTGTTGAATGCCACTAAGCAATGGGACGCACTGTATTTTGTTTTAATTACATCCAGAAAGACTTGAAAAAGGAGTTCTACTGCTGCTTTACCAAGTAGCAAGAAAGATGGGGTAAGTATATCCAGAGAAAGCGGAGCAATCTGAGGAGGATTAAAGGCAATGTGTCCTTTCATGTAATAATTGTTTTAACTTGAGCATTCACTGTACTTTTAGAACACCCTTTGTATAACTCTTAACATATTTTTGCAATCATTTTAAATAATTTTTATTTTTAACATTTACTCAGTTAAAAATATTACCGCTACGGCTACATAAATATAGGGTTTTTTAATGACATTTCTGAATCCTCAGAAATTGTTATCCTACTATCCTACACTGTTATGTTGCTTTTTGGTATATTTTGTTGGAATTTGATTAACTCTGCAGCATTTTCTATCCCTTTTCTACACTGCATAAATATATGAGCTAAGAAGCATCTTCATAGTGCCATGCTGCTTCCACAGAGTCTCCCATGTCTGTACGCTGGCTTTTTATATTTTTTTATCATTCTCGAGATGCATAATTCCTTCAATGCTTTTCAGTTTTTCATGGAAGAAATTGTTTCATTCATTGTTGCTGAATCCGTGTGTTGGGGGAAGGAGAATATAAGACTTCCTATTCTAACATTTTATTTATATCTAAAAACATTTTTTATTTTGATAACCGGTGATTACTATTCTATTTCTAAAATATTATCTAGGGTTCATTTTGGCCATGAACTCCCCCTAAAAACAAAGAGAACTTTTAATAATTTAATTCAAGAGGAGCAAAAGTAGGGCTTGAATCACAAAACTATATGAGAAACCTCATAGGGTATAATGAACTACTATTTTCTGCCTTTACTATTCTTCAATTCATATTTCATAAAAAGCCTGGAAAGTGAGGAAAGTAAAATGTGCTATGATTTACAGTTTGACAAAGGAGCTACACAATGTCATATAGTCCTGAGAATTCTTTAGCAAAGAAGGTTAGGTTAGACAGGAATTGAATTATAACAAAGCAATTCTATATATGAAATATCGACTTTTTATGGTACATGTGGTCTCTTCCAAAAACATTCTTGTTATTATACTTCTAGAGACTTTGCTGGGACCTTCGATGTTACTAATAAATGTAGCTTAGAAATCAAGATTGCCTGTTATATTAGATGAAAATAACTGTGTGTTTTATTACCATGTCGGTGAACTATTGCCTGATTGCTACAATAAAAATAATTCTTTCGCCATCCCTGACCAATTCTGTCATTGGCCAGAGAGTACTTTGAAAAGAGCATTATGTTTTATAACTATGGTATCAGCTAACTATACTCCTAATAATTGATAAGCAAATTATCTTCCTGCTGGCTGGTTTAAGTGATATGTTTTTGGGGTTTTTGTTTGTTTGTTTGTTTTGTTTTTTGTTTGTTTATTTTGTTTCATTTTGGTTTTTTTCCTACTGGGGGATCGAACTCATAACCTCACACTTGCCAGGTAGGTGCTTACGTCACTGAGCTCAATACCAGGCCCTATTTTTTGAGACAGAGTCTCACTATGCCGTTCAGGCTGGCCTTGAGCTCACTTTGTAATCCAGGCTGGTCTTGAACTCACAAGGATCCTCCTGCCTCAGCCTCCCAAGTTCTGGGATTAAAGGCATGCGCCACCATGCCTGGCTATTAAGTACTATGTTTATATGTCTCCCACACTGAAAAATAGATAGGTAGGTTATAGATAAATACAGACAGACATAAATAACAAATGCTGTTGGCTTTACGAAAACCTATTAAACTAGACATTGTAGACAAAAAGTTGCTTTTTTATGTAAAGATACATTTATGGATGATTCTATTATTCATAAAAGCTTGAGAACCAATTGTAATTTTAAAATATTCATAGCAGCATTGTGTATAAATATATATGTTGCAAATACACATATATAAATATATGACAAGTAGTCAAGAAAGCCTAAATGGTTAACAATAAAAAAGACAATACAGAAGCATGTTTCATTTAATTACATTAAATAGACATGGAAATGACTGCTTGAATTACAAACTTCACTGCTAACCCCTTTGTCCACAATTGTTTAAAAAACTAAATGTTCACCATGACTAGTGACCAACGACACCACTTCTCTCAAAATCTGTCTTTGCTTGGTTACAAAACATAGATAACTACTCAATAATAAAGCAAATAACTTTCGATACAAGAGGCAAGTTAAATGCATATAAAAGGTGTTATGCTAATAAGCAAATTCAGTACTGAAAGCCAATGTCACAAATGTAACATTTTGAAGCAATGAAACTACAGAAAGAAAAATATGTTAGCGCTAGCTAAGAATGAGGGTTGGACACAGAAAAATATAAAGACAGCAGAAAGGAACATTTTGTGGTGATAGAGTATTTCTGTGTTTTCACTGTGTCTCTGGTTACATGAAGCTGTACTTGTGATTACATGACACCGAATTATATGTACTTTGTAGCAATATCAATTTCAGTTTTGATTTTATTATAATTATATGAAATGCATCCACAGGAGAAAACTGAGTGAAGATATGCTGGAACAGTCGGCAATATCTTTGTAGTTTTCTATGAAATTTTGATTACTTAAATTTGCCTCTTAATGGTGCTGGAAAAACTGGTTTTCCACAAGATGAAGGCTTAAATTAGACCCATGCCTATCGTCATGCATTAAATTAAAGTCAAAATGGATCAAAGACCTAAACACTAAATTCACTGGAAAAGAAAGTGGGTATAAATCTTGAAGATGTATGGGTAGGCAGAGAGCTCATGAACAAAAATCAAACTATAGGAGAGGTACTTCAAAGAATCAACAACTAGGATCTCATTTTATTACAGATTTTGTACCTCAAAAGAAATCACCAGCAGAGTGAAAAAACCCACAGATTGGGGAAAAAATTTATCCAACTTTCCCTCAGACCAAGGACTCCTACCTGGAATATATGAAAAATTGAAAAAACTCAGACATCCCAAATTCAAAGGCCAAATCCAAGAAATAGGAATTGGAGATAAATACATACTTCTCTGATAAAGAAATGCAAATGGAAAATAAATATATGAAACAGTGTTCAACATCATTGGTCATTCAAGAAATCAAATTAAAACAACACTGAGATTGCATCGCACTCCAGAAAGAATGGCTATCTTCAAGAAATCAGCCAACAGCAAATGCTGGAGGGGGTGTGGGGAAAAAGAAACACTTGTTCACTGTTGGTGAGAGTGTAGACTAGTACAAACATTGTGGAAGTCAGTGTGGAGATTCCTCAGAAAAACCAGGATTAGGGTTCCCATTTGACCCAGCTATCTCCCTTCTGGGTATTTTCCCAGAAGAATTAAAAATATACCACAGTGATATACGCACACTCATATTTATAGCAGCACTGTTTGTAATAGCTTGGTCTTGGAAACAGCTCAAATGCCCATCAACTGAGGAATGGATTTTTAAAAAGTGGTATTTTTATATAATAGAGTACTACTCAGCTATGAAGAAGAGTAAACTCGAGTCTTTTATAGGTAAGTGGACACAACTAGAGTCCATACCTGTAAGTAAAATAAACCAGTCCCACATGTGTAAACATCGTATTGTCTCCCTATTGTGAGAAACTAAAAAAGTAAGTAACACCCAAAATCTACAATACATATTGTGAAAGGGAAAGAAATAGCCTAAAACTAAACAACAACTGGGATGGGTGAAAGGATAAAAGAAATAAAGGAGCTGAGTGTGGTGGCGCACGCCTTTAATCCCAGCACTCAGGAGGCTGAGGTAGGTGGAGCATTGTGAGTTCGAGGCCGGCTTGGGCCACAATATGAGCAAGGTCGGCCTGAACTACATAGTGTAACCCTGCCTCAAAAAAAAAAAAAAAATAGGGTGGGGTGTTTGGCTCAGTGACTTGAGCACCTGTCTGGCAGGTGCACGGTTGAGAGCTCAATCCCTGGTACCGAAAAAATATATATATATAGATAATTATACTACTGATTTCTCTGAGTTCATTGAAAAGAGTGATTTGTGCTTAAGTATTTTGATCCGTTATGTATGCCTATATCTTGTAATCTGAGCAATAACTTTGAAGATAGCAATATGCAATATATTAACCATTGTCAATTTCCCATTATCTTGTTTTTGAAATTCTGTATCTTTGTTTTTATTTTTTTCTCTTTAAATTTTTTTTTAAAAAACAGCCTAGTTATCTTTACAGATAATGAAATAATAAGCATGTAGAAAATGTTAGGGTGATGTGTATATTCATTATATTGCCTGCTGCGTTGGGTTAAGAAGTGTGTAGCTATTTCAAAGATCTACTGTAGGCATACATTCTACATGCAAAGGTTACGCTCAGAAATCAAGTTCAATAAAGCAGTATGATTTTTGTCTTTTAAAGTAATAATTAAAAATAATTAAAACATTGCAAGTAGGTTGGGCATATAGTCTGAAACGCATCCTATTTTCCCACTATTACCATATATATTTTAGATATTAAGGAGATAAAAATTGATGTTTGGATGATTTTAGTAGTTCTCCAAAGATGCAAAATAAACATTCGAAATATCTGTATTGTGAGCCACCTAACGACAATACCTATGCTTTTTAAAGAAGTAGATCCTGGCCCTCTTACGTGAACTGGCATCACTGTTACAGAGGAATCATTCTTACTTCTTTGCCTCATTTTGTATCCTAGTCACCTCAAATTGAAGAAACTTTCCAGTGACTATTTTGCAACATGAATCTTGTGTTCTTACTTTTTTCTATATCCTTTGTAACTCTTGTTACATCCCAGTTAGAAAATCCATAAAATGCCTCTTTTATACTTACACACACATGCATATTTATAATACATGCAACTTACATTTATGTAAGTATATATTAATGACTTACATAATATGTAACTTATTTTAATAGCTTACATATATGTACATAAATTAATAACTATATATAAAACTTGTACATAACTTACTTTCTAGGAGTACTGAATTTTAAATATATCTTAGCATGTTTCTCCTCCATGATTAAAACATTTTGTTCATTTCTTGGTTGATTCTTAAGTCTAGATGCCACCACCTCAGGTACTGTGTGCCATTTTCCATCAAGCCTCCGACATGTTGGCAAATTATCCTTTATCCTCATTTTCAAAAAAAGAACTGAAGACTTTTATTTTTCTTTTCTCTGTCCCCATATTCTGTTTAGAGAAGGGATGATGTCTTTTTTCTTTCCATAAAAGCCATTTGTACCACTTGTATATATTTAATTTCCTCATTAAGTACCTGCTTGCATTTAATTTATAAATAAGATGCAAAACCAAATCTAGTCTACTGGTATCTTCTAACTCATTTGAAAAACAAACTAGAAAACCGTACATGAACAAAAACTAGGAGAATGGGGTGAAACTGTGGTGGGTTACATTCTGGCTCATGTGCTTTCCACATTCTGAGATTTGTGTTCTTGTTGCAAGAAGCCACCCAGTTTCTCAGAAGGAACTGTACCACACAGATAGGTCACACCTGTCTACACTGATCACGGTCATTATGACCTTTGAAAATACTATATCACACCAAAGATTCCTTTAGTTATTCCTTTAGTTATTGTTTCATTCTTTCTTTCATTTCTTGTATATTCTTTTTTGATACTTGATCCGTTTATAGCATCCCAAGAGCTCTAGGGACCTTCCATGTGTGATTATGCTAAAGGACCAAAATATATAAGCATGATTAAGGGAAAAAGATTCAAGTGCTTACTTTTTTGCCTTAAAATAAAATTGAGTTTCAAGGTTCCTTTTGATCATTCCTAGCTACATTTTTTTGGCTTAATTTTTTTCTTATGTGGACATTTTCTTTCATAGACAGCATATATTCACTTTAATAGCCTTTAGTCACCCAAATCAACATTCTAAAAAGGAGATATGTTTTTAATCAGATGCACAATGAAAGACAAGACCAGCATTAATTTTTGAGGAATTTTAAAAAGATTTTTTTCAAGTTAAAGAAAGAAATGTTTCATGTGGGTTAAAATTCCATTTTAAATGAAATGAACTCCAGAAGAGAAATGAATCATTGAATATATTTGGAAGTTAAAGCTTGGGTCTACACTAATGAAATGCTGTTTGAGGGACCCATACCCAGAAGCACAAAATAAGATTTTTTCCAAATTATTGTAAGAAGCCAAATACAATATTAAAATAAATAAACAAGGGCCCATTATTTTAGGATTGTATCTTATGGATGAGTTAATTTTGCATCATCTGGTTAGCACGTATCTGTAGGTACAAATGAGCCGATTGGTTTAAAAGAAATGCCCCCAGCAATCTGTGAATTGTTTACTTCTGATTGTATCTCTCAATCTTTTAAGTATAATGTAGAAAAACAATATGCTAGAACAGAAAAAAAGTAGCTTCCAAAGAAGATTGGCATAAAAGAGTGTTGTCTATTTTAGTAAACATTTATTATTGAATTTTTGTATAAATCTCAGTTCAATGTGCTGAAGAATTCTGAAAATCTCTTTGTGTTTTAAATGTACTAATCTGAAATCTATGTTATTAGATGCTTGAAATTGTTTTCTTTTACTCTGTAGGTCCTTTGTGAAGTCTTCTCAGGAGTATGGTATGCAGATGACTTCTTGATTTTCAGCTTCAGCTTTCTGTGTTGTTCTAGGTTCACATTTTACATTGCCTGTACTTTTGACACTTTGCTAAGAGTCTATGTCTCCTAATTTTTCAGTATTTATAACACTGACACTGCATTCATGGGTTTTTCTGATTGTAAAATAAGTTACATAAGAAAAATTTTTGCATATTAAAAGCATCTGCTGATTTTCTAATAAAGGTAAATTGGTGATAATTTTACTATTGTAAATGTTCATATAGTTAATAGGTTTCTGGTTGTCAAGGGAAATATCATATTTTCATTTCATTTTTAAATTAAGTTCATTGGTGCAAATTAAATATACATAATGATCACATTTATCATAGGGAATTTGTACCTGTACATGATCTCTCTTGATTACTCCTTTTTACCTATTGCCCACCCCTCCCTTCAACTCCTCTTCCCTTCCTTATTTAAAAAGATTGCTTTCATGTTATCTTTCTTTTCTCAGTTTCTTTTCCTTTTCTTCCTTTCCTCCTCCCACCTCCCTTAGTCCCCTTCCTTTTGAGAAATTTCTTCCTATTTCACAGTATCTATTATATATTTTAGTCCTTATTTACACTCAGTTCGTCACACCAGAGTATTTATACATGTGTGAGCAATTTATTCCACCTAAGAGTATGGTTTCAAAGCAGCAAGGAAACTGTACAACCTCCCTGTGTGCTGGTGGAGGCCCTGCTGGCCAGGGAGAACCAACAAGGAAGCTGCCTCTGCCTCCCACCCACCCCCCAACCCATAAGCAACCAGATGCAACATAGGCTGAGATGATAATAACTGATGTAGGGAAGTAAGCTGACATTTATGTTGTTTGATTGACTTTGCAGCCCTGGGGCTGGTAGTCTCAGCAACCAGTTAGAAGACAACAATATGCAATATAGTGACAATTGTGAATTTCCTACTGTCCTATCACTGCTTTGTTTTGTTTCATTTTACTGTTCTGTGTTACTCCCTTTAAAATATTAAGAAAAAAAGAGTATGGTTTCAAGCTCCATCCATTTAGCTATAAATGTCTCAAGTTTAACCTTCTTTATGACTGAATAGTACTCCATTGTATAAAAAATACATATTTTTCATCCATTCATCAGTTGATAAGCATTTGGACTTTTTCCCAGACTTAGCTATTACAAACTGTGCTGCTACAAATATGGGTGTACATATATCATTGTGGTATGAGGCTTTCAATTCTTTTGGGATGATATCAACAAGGGAAGTAGCTGGATCAAATGAATCCTCTATACCTAGTCTTTGATGAAACTCCACAATGATTTCCAAAGCGGTTTCACTGTCTACACCCCAACATCATTGTAGGAGGATTTATTTTATTCCAACAGCCCCACATGTGCTATTGGTTAGTTACTTGACAATAGCCACTATTTCTGGAGTGAGAGGGAATCTCAACATCGTTTTAATTTGCATCTATCAAATGACCAGTGATGTTGGATATTTAGATCTTGGATCTGTTTTGATTTTAGTTTAGTGCAAGATGAGAGATATGCATAGAGTTTTATTCTTCAGTATGTGGAAATCCAATTTTTCCAGCATCAGTTATTAAAGAGGCTATCTTTCTTCCAGTGAACATGTGGCCCCTTTATCAAAGATAAGATGGCTGGGTGTGTTTTTTGATTTGTTTCTGCATCTTCTAATCTTTTTCATTGAATCTTAGGTTTTGTGTGTGTGTGTGTGTGTGTGTGCGCGCGTGTGTGTCAGCATCATGTTGTTTTACTACAGTAGCTCTCTACTATAATTTAACATAGGTTCATTTCAAAACAGGGATTGTGATACACCCAGCCTAGCCTTTGCTGCCCAGATTATTTTTGTTATACTGGTGTCTTCTGGTTCCAAATGAATTTAAGGAATATTTTCTCTAGTTCTGTGAAGTATGCTACCGGTATACTGACTGAGATTGCATTGAATCTGTCTAACAATTTGTGGAGTATGACAATTTTCAGTATGTTAGCTCCTCCTACCCAAGAGCAAAGAATATCTTTCCTATTTCTGATATCCTCTTCAATCTTCTTTTTCATAATATTGCAGTTTTCAATGCAAAGATCATTATTTCCTTTGTTAGGTTGATTCCTAATTATTTTGAGATTTTTCATGCTGTTCTGTAAGGTGTGCTTTCCCCAGTGTTTCTCTCAGTGTCTTTATTATTGTGTACCAGAATGCAATGACGGATTTTTAAGTGTTGGTTACACTAAAAAATCAGCTACATGACTGAATTTGATTGTTAAATCTAGAAGTTGATTGGTGGAGTTTTGGAGGTCTTAGTCTTATAAAGTATCATGTCATTCACAAACAATAATTTAATTTCTTCCTTTCTTATCCTTATTCCTTTTATTTTTTTTCTTTTGTCTAATTGCTCTGTGAAGTATTTCCAGAGCTATATTGAAGAGGAGTGGTGATAGTGTACATCCATGTCTTATTTCTGATTTTAGAGTGAAAGCTTTGATCATTTAGTATGTTACTGGCTGTTGCTTTTTCATAGATGGCTGTTATCAGATTGAGATAAAGACCATCTAGTCCAAATTTTGGTAGGACTTTTTATTATGAATGGGTAAAGAAATTCATCAAATGCATTTCTGCATCTATTGTGTTGATGATGTGATTTTTGTCTTTGACTCCATTGAAAAGGTATATTACATTTAGTGATTTGTGTGTGGTGAATTATCCCTGCATCCTTGGGATGAATCCTACTTGGTCATGTTGTTTAATCATCTTGATTTGATGCATTTGTTTGCCAGTGATTATTGAGTCTATGTTCATTAGGGAGATTGGCTTGTAATTCTCTTTTATGATACTTCTCCAGTTTTGGTATCAGGGTAATTCTTACTTCCAGGAATGACTTGGAAGTATTGCTTCCCTTTCAATTTCATTAAAGAGTTTGAGGAGTAATGGCATTACACTGTCTTTAAATTTCTTGTAGAATTCAGCACTGAATCCATCAGGACCTAGGGTTTTATTTGTTGGTAGGATTTTAATCGCATTGTCAATTTCATTGACTGATATTGGGTTATTTAGAATTTTTATATGTTCTGGACTAAGTTTTGGTAATTCATATGCATCTAGAAATATGTCCATTATTTGTGTCTTTTGTCTTATCAGAATAAAGATTCTCAAAGTAGGTACTCTTGATCTTCTGGATTTCCACAAAATCCATTTTCATTTTGCCCCTTTCTTTCTTAATCACATGAGTTTGAGTCTTTTCTTTCCTTCTTTTGATAAGGTTGATGAAGGGCTCATCAACTGCATTTAATGTTTCAAGAAACCAATTATTTGATTCATTGATTCTTTGTATTGATTTCTTAGTTTCAATTACATCAATTTCTGCTCTAATCTTTATAACTTATTCCATCTTACAAGCTTTGGACTTGACTTCACCTTCTTTTTCTAAAAGTTTGAGGTTCAAAATTAAGTTGTTTATTTGAGTTCACTCTGTTTTCCTGATATGAGAATTCACCACTATAAATTTCCCCCTTATGTCTGCTGTGTGGCATCCATACTATAAGTTCAAGTATGTTGTATCAGCATTATCATTTAATTATAGATACTGTTTAATTCTTTCTTCAATTTCATCTGTGACCAATTCTTTATTCAATAGGGTGTTATTTTCCATGGGTTAATGGAATTTTTGTAGTTTCTTTTGTCATTGATTTCCATTTTCATTGTACTATGGTTTGATAGTACAATTCTAAAATTTCAATTCCTTTGCATTTACTTAAGCATGTTCTATAGGATAGTATGTGGACTGTTTTGAAGAACATCCCATATGCAGCTGAGTAGAATGTGTATTCTGATACTGTAGAGTGAAACACTCTATGGACAGCTACTGTGTCCATTTGTTCACAGGTTTGATTCAGTTCTGGTATTACTTTGTTGACTTTTTTGTCTAGATGATCTGTCTATTTGTGACAGTGGAGTATTAAGGTCCCTCATTAGTTCTGTTAATGCTTATTTGATTTTTTTATGGCTGTTAATATTTTATGTAGTTTTTGGCATTTGTATTTGGTGCATATATATTTAGGATTGTTATCTTTCCTCTTGGTGTTTCCCCTTAACAAGTATGTGGTGACCTTCTTTGTCTATTTTATCAGTCTGGGCTTGAAATCCCCTTTGCCTGTAATTGGGGTCCTCTTTTGCAAAGTATTGTTTTCTGTCTTTTGACTTTTAATGTCTGAATATCCTTTAGAATTCAATGTGTTTCTTATAAGCAAATATTGTTGGATCTTGTTTCTTGACTCATTCTACACATCTTTTGATTGGTGAATTGAAACCATTGACATTGATGATTGCAACTGATATGTTTTGCCTTGTCCTTGTCATATTATTTTTCTGCTGTTGGCTCCCTGTCTTGCTTCTCTGTTTAACTGCTTGCCCCACCTGGTGACTTCTTTCTATTGGTGTTCTTAGAATTGTGCTCTTCATTATCTCTTGCTAAAACATTCTTCAGAATATTTTGCAGAGCTTGTTTGATGACCTTGAACTTCTTTGGGTGTTCTTTGTCATGGTAGTATTTTATTTCTCCGTTGATATTAAAAGATGGTTTGCAGGGTACATCCTTCTGGGTTGGAAATTGTTTTATCTCAGGACTGGAAATACTTCTCTCCAAGTTCTCCTTGACTAGAGGGTTTGTGTTGAGAAGTCTGCTGTGATTCCAGTGTCTTTTCTTTATAGCTGATTTGTTTCTTTTCTCTAGCATCTTTTAGTATTCTGTTCTTGTGTAGAATTTTTGGAATCTTGATTATTATATGCCTTCATGTAGATTTATTTTTGGTCATGAATGGTTTCAGTTCTATATGCCTTACTTACTTGTGTGTCTGTTTTTCTTCACAAAGGATATTTTCTGCCATTATTTCTGTGAACAGTTTTTTAAGGTATTTGAGCTGTCTTAGCTTTCTCATTGATTGCAATAAATATTACATTTCTTCTTAGCCTTATCTTGTAGTTGCTCAATGGATTTTTCATGATACCTTGCTATTTTTAAGATATCTTTCTTTTCATAGTCACTAACCACAATGCTGTGATCTATATCTGGTATTCTACCCTCACCTTAGACCAATTGATTGCATATATTTTTAATGGAATTTTTAATCTTCATAAAATCTGTTTGAATCTGCTTCATGGATTTCATTTTTTTCCTACATTGAGTATTCATGATTTTCCTAAACTCCTTTACTTTTTTATCTCTGTCTACTATAGATTCACTGAACATGTCCTCCATTTTGACCATCATTTCTTTCTTTAACCTGAGAGATTTTTTCTAATATAATTTTCTCTGTAGCCTCATTCATTCTTTTTACTTCTGTTGCTATTGTTTGAGAAAGTTCTGGTGGGTGGCTTCCAATTTCTTCTGTCTTGTCCTGTGAACATGTCCAGAGAGGGCTGTAGGTCTGGGCTGCACCTTCCTTTTGTGTCTTGTCATTTTGTATTTTAAAATTTTATTTCCTTTTCTGTGTTTAACTTTATAAATATCTTGTGGTAGATAGTTTTATTACTAGTATTGAAGCTTGCATAGGAAATATCCATTCCTTAGAGATGTCATCTAGGTGTAGGTGGTTCTTGGTCTTTGTGTCTGTCCCAAAATCCTGCCATCCCAATTTATTATGGATGAGAAGTTACTGTTTGGCATATCATCTAGTCCTTTGGAACAGGATAATGGTGATGGTCATAGCCTCAGAGAATCAGAGCACTGTCATATAAGGGAGAACAACTGATTACACTAGGTATGGCATCCTGGCTAAACTAATACAATTAGCAATAACAATAGCATCAAGCACAGCCTAGAAAAGGATAAAATGTGGTAACTATTAAATTGTTGCCTTTAACCTTAGAAGCAAGATCTACAGTTATATAACAAAATACAATATAAACCAGGAACTTGTATGCAAAGAGTTTCCTGTTAGTCTAGTCATTTACGCTGTGAATGTGGCGATTTGAGAGTGATAAGAGACAAAACTGAGAAGTAAATGAAAAGAAGTATAGTAGAAGCAAGACTGGATAATAAAGGTTGATCACCTAAGCTTTGGAAAAGTGAAGCAGATGAGAATAGAGAAAGAATGAAGGAGAAAGCAAAAGAATGTCAAAGCAAACCAGAAAGATTAGAGACAATGTTTACCCACCTGAAAATATCAAAAAGTCAAGAAAGAAAGTTGAATAAAGAGAAGATGAACAGAACAAAATATAGTAAAAGTAAAAATGTAAGCAACCAAAATAAACAAACAAACAAATAAATGACAAGATACAAAAGAATAATGAAACAAATGAAGAAAAAAATAAAATTCCTCTTGGGTTCATGGTTCTGTGGTAATGTCCAAGTCGGACCCCCAAACTGTGCTGGTGTACCTCAGGAAGTCTGCTGTAGGATTAGTGCTGGGTGCCAGTTTGATCTTTGTCTCCAGATGTGAGAGATGGGGCCAGAGTCTTCAGCTGCCAAGTTTCTGTGTGTCCCGAGGTGGTCCAACCACATCTCCTTACCCTGATTGTCTCTCTCTTGCTCTCCTATCTACTGTGGTGTCGTCAGACAGAGACAGCCCAGGAATGGTCCCAGATCCATGAACAGTTTTCAACTCCTGGTCTTTGCACAGCCTCCTCTGTTCTCCTCTCACTAGTGTGTCTCTATCCTGTCATGATGGTTGTCTCGGGTAGCGGTTGCAGGGAAGGTCTTGTTGCCACTGTGAATCCAGCCCAAGGTGGCTTTGTTTTCCTTCAGTCTCCTTGCCAGCAGCTGGAGTGCAGACCTCCCACTTATAGCAGTTGCTCTGCAATGGCCCAGTTTCCTTAAATCACATGCCTCTTCTTCCCTCTCTCAAACCTATGATCACGGGGCAGGAACGGTCCTGCTGTTCTGCTTAAGACTTTCACTGCCTCTGCTGCAGTCCCCAACCTTGTTATTGCTATGGCAGGGGTTTTAGTTAGCTGCTAGTTTGCATGACAGAAAAACAAAAACAAAACAACGAAGAACACAACTGGCAGCCTGAATGGGAGGGCGCAGTTTCCTTGCCGCTTTGTTTGTTGGTGAAATTTGATGCTAGGCTACAGTATCCTCTGTGTGGAGGAAGGAAAAATGGTTAAGGAGCCTGGTATCCCACATCCATCCTGTGTAGCTTCATTTTAACCACACTTTTTCAGTTCATCCATTTTTTGGAAACCTCCAAGAATGGCAGCTCCTGCTTCATACACAGGTGGCAGTTCCACCCACAGTCCTGTTGGTTGGTGTTTTGGTTACTTTTCCCTCTTTGCTGACAGAAAACACCTGACACCCAAAATTAGGGAAGGAAAGTTTTATTTAGCTTACAGTTTGTGGAGGTTTCGGACCACAATTAGCTGGCTCCCAGGCAGGGTGGCATGGCAGTGGGGCAACACTTCAAGGCAACAGCAAGCAAAAGCAGCCAGAGCAAAAAAGGGAGCAAGAGCAAGCCTCTTTTTCTCCCTTATACACAGCCCCCCTCCCCCAGGGTGGGTGTAGCACTCAGAAATCTCCTTGCCTTGCTCTGCACAGGATGAGGATATTTACAAAGTGAGAACCCTGGCTCCTTGCTGAGTCAGTCTCTCAGTTAAACTGCTAGACTTCTCAAACTGACACAGTGTATCAACCATGCCCTGTTACAAAGCCCGATGTCTGTTTTGTCTGATCTGTGAAACTCTTTAGATTGACTTTGGTCTCAGGATTTTTGTCTATCACTTTCTTCCAATTATCTGTGTTTTTAGTTGATTTTCTCTAAATAAATTAAAGATGTTTCCTACTCTATTCAGCCATATTCTGGGCTTTTGAGAAATATGTTTTCTAATTACCTCTTTTCAAGTTTATTTTTGTTAATCTGCAACCTAGTATGGATGTTGAGAATTTGAATCCCAGGCTTAGGTAGATATAATCCAATTTACTTCTTCAATAAATATTTTAATGTCTGTTTTGTCCTGGGCATAAGGGATCTTACCAAATTTCTGTGTTTAGTTTTGCTCTAAAATACATTGTAAGGAAAGTTTAGCTGTTTAAAATTATTCACTCTCTAATTCCTACCACATGTGAAACAGTGGGTAATCAAGTTAATTAACTACTCTGAATATCAGATTCCCTCATCTGCAAACAGTGAATAAAAATAAATTGTAGCCCATAGAGTTACGGTATGGTAAAATGATTATCAAATTGCCTATAAAATAATCGGCAAAAACATAGATCGTGATGACATGTATCAATACAGTGGTAGCTATTTTCTCAGCTATGGGTCATATGTTTCCCTATGGTATTACAAGAAAACATGCAAGCATGAGAAGCAAAACAAATTTCATTTTCATCCAGTTTACAAGATACAAGTATTGATGTTCTTTTCAACAGCGAAAGTGGCGTTTTAGGAAATCGTATTTGTGTTTTCAAAATATATTTATGTAACTATGATCGGTTTCATTTTTAGTGCTACTTTTCCCTTGCATTATAGCAAATTAATGATGCACACTGCTTTCCTTCAGAAGCAGGATATGACCTGGGCATCATCATTTATGATGGGATTCAAAGCAGTTAGAGTACTTAACTATTAAATCCGTCATCATCTTAGAGCTATGTTATTCAAAGATATACTACAGCCATTGCTGGCTTTGCATTGGACTATTACACTCATTGTTATTTATTAGAGAAATGTTAATACTAAAACATCATTTTTGATGGTGTGCATGATACATTAAATGTAGCTAACACAATTTGCTCTCTAAGTTCACATGGTTTTTCTTCTTTTAAAATTAATATAAACATTATTGTATTATAGCATTACTTTAAAAATAATGTGGCAACTTACATATAAATAGTATTGTTCAGTGAATTCACTTTAGGGGTTAATGGCACACAAGCTGCATCACTGCAAGGTGATATTGGCATTGCCATTTTAGAAAACTACAGACTGGCAGGTAAGAGGAGAGAAATGGGAACCACCATTCCTGTGTTTGAATCTCAGCCATGCAATGGGAAAATTACTGCACCATGCTGTGCCTTAGTTACCCTTAGCCTGTAAAACCAGCAGGATAATTTTATACCTGTCTCACAGGGCTGCTTTGCAAAGATGAAAAGAAAAATTAATGCATTCTTAATGTAGTATAAAATGTTTTCTGAAAAGTAATGCTACTGAAATGTCAGTACAAATAATTGCTTTTTTCTGCAAGGTAGCTCATATACCCACATTAGATCAGGCTATAGTTTCTAAAATAATAGCCTTTCCAGTACATTTTTAATGTCATCTAGAACACATTTACTGTAGCAGATTATTTTACATAGGATGATTGTGCAGTATTTACAGAATCCTCTACAAAGTACTTTCAAAAAGTGTAACTTCTCAAATGTACTAGCATTGTTTTCTTTAGAAGTCAAAGAAAGAGAAAATGTTTTAGTCTTAAAGTAGACACAAGTTCTGTTTTGATTCCTGCAGCCCATGGATTTCTAATTCTTTCTTGGTTATATTTTATACTTCTACATTCAACTACGTATGAAGGGAAGCAGACATATCTTTTTTTTCAAAAATCTCAATTCCCAAATTTTCTATAAATCTCAAACTTCAGACTCCAAAGATGAATATATGTAGTCCTAACCATAATGATAACAGAAGCAACATGATTTTTGGAAGGCAAAATAACCACGGAAATAGTATTACAACTGTACCATATTCTAGAACCTGAAGCACAATACCACTACAGGAAGAAATGCATGTTTATAAAAGAAAAAGAGACAATGTCTTTCACATTATCAACAAACAGTGCACATTCAAGGAATCCATATACATAAATACATCTATCATAATCATAGTTGGCAATTGTTGCCTTTAATGCTATTGGCTTAATGATGTAACTTTAATGTTGGATTGATACTTATTGAAAGGACTGATCGAAAATTTTCATTCCTATAATACATTCCATTAGATTTCCAAATCTGGCTCATGTCATCTTAGATAAATTTCATGACTTCAGTGAGACCTGATCTTATCATTTATAACATGAAAAAATACATAATTTTCTGTCTTACAATTACTAGAATGTTTGCCACAAAGGATTTATTATACTATTACTGATGAGGACATAGAGTAAGGGAAAAGTTTGCTGAAGAGTATTTATATTTTCCTTTTAAACAATAAAGAAAGCACTTTCTGTTATATCAAATACATGCAACTCATTACATCTACTTAAAGACACTGCCTAATTTTTTAAAATGAGGCAAAGTCATTTAGTTTCTGACTATAGGCATTACAGACATATTTGACAAATACAGAATTGTCAGGCCATATGTTTGTCCAGTGAAGAAATTTTCCCATTGTGAGTGTGCAAGTATTTTCTCTAAAAACAATTTAGCCATTCCTCTATATTAATGATTTAGTGCATAGTTGAACTTGCTCCAGTGGAGCGAATTTGATTCTCAATTCTACCATAATTTTGTTTATCTGAAGAAGAAACTTTGCCAGTGTAAATATTTCAACAAAACATAGTATATTTCATTTTCGTATTTAATAACCACAGATTATCAATCATTCATTAACAACAATTCACAAGTCATTCATCAGGTAAAATTTGACAGAACTTTCTATATGAAGTAAATTAGCTGACATTGTCTAATAATATGGACTGCCAGAAAAATTATTATGATTATGTACGTGCTAGTATTTTTATCAAGATTTAAGACACTCCTTGGAAATGTACTTCTAAACCATTAACAATGTACCAAAATGTTATGTCTTCCTAGCTAAAACTTCAACACTACCATTTTACCTAATAAAACTATTTTTAAAAGAGAGCAGTTTTCTTTCTTGAAGAGTCTGCCCAACAACTCCTACCCTACACTGTCACAGCATAGCATGCATACATTCCATCCCTAGGAGTTGCAATGTCATATACCTCAATAAAATGCATTTAAGTTTTCCCACAATATCCATTGAAATCTTTGGCACACCTGGAGCAGCAAGTTTAGGGAAATGTCAAACAAGTGGTTCAAAATAGTTCTGTACAGGTTAAATAATAACCGTTGTCTGTACAAAGATATTCTTTGTGAGATTCAGTATACATCAGAAGATTCCATTCAATCAATGAAATTAAATGCCAATCTCAGGTACACATTGATAAAAGTTTATGTCTTCATCAAATTTTTAAAAGTCATAAAAATATGTTGCAATCTAAAAATAAGAATATTTTGATGTCATAGGCACATATTAAAATCAGTTTTCATGTCATCAAAAAAGAGGGAAACAAAAAAACATTTGTTTTAAAAATCTCATTTTTAGAATCACTAAAAAGTATCATATACTTGAAGTCGATGACATGTATTAAATGATTGATTATTGAGATAATATGAAGAGAAACATTCCCAGAATATAAGAAACATTCATTGATTAGAAGGGGATAGAAGACCATCTTGTCATTTACTTTACATGACATTTTAATTAATAATGGAATGCCTTTTATTGATCAATGCATTATAAAAAAGAGGCAAATATTGACTATCATAAAACTATTTTGTTTAAAGATTTTCAGCAGTCGGAAGATGTGACTTTGACTTCATTTCTCATGCATCTTTTTCCCTCTTAACTGAATCAACTTTAATGAAATATCAGAGAATATTAAGGATATAACACTAGTTAGATAATCTCATCAATGAAATTAGAAATCAAATGATGCAAGAATATATTCCAAGAATACACAGAGTTTATAACTCTCCACAAAGCCTCTTCTGAAGTTTCTGGAATAAATTACGTTGCAAAAGAATAATCAAATTGAATTCTTAAGATATTTTGCAAAGATCATATATGAATAAAATAACAAAAACCAAGTATGTGAAAATAAAATCTACTTAAAATAGTAAAAGGAGTCTCCAACTTGATCAACCTTGCTATAGTTAGTTCTTAAATATCTCCCAAAGGCCCATGAGGTAAAAAAGTGGGGCATTTATTGGAGTAGGTAAAATCTCTGAGAAATAGGACTACTGGTGGAATTAGGTTATTTGGGGCCTACCTTTGAAGGAAGCAAGCACGATAGGGTCCTCCTGTCTGTTTCATTTGCTCCCTGGCCCTAATGGCTTCCTCAACGATGTGCCATTGCTATGAGGTGCTGTCTTGCCATGGACCCAAGAGTCATGGGGCTGATTGAACATGGGCTGACACCTCCAAAACTGATGTAGAATGAACTTTTTCCTAATTTTAAAGTTGATGCATATCAAGTATTTTGTTCCAGTAACAGAAAATGAACAGTGATATTAACAGAAATGCAGTATTTAAATATTTTAGACACTCATCACAAACACTGATAGAGATATATACAAATCCAAATGCACATAAAAAACTGCAGGATACATAGAGGTCAAATATCCCTGAGGTAAGGAAAAAGGACTATAAGACAGGGTGTTGTGTGTACAAAATCTTTGTATAGAAAGAAACTTGGAAAATTTAAAGAACTAAAGAATAGTCCTAAGAAAAATATAATACTTTTTGTTTTCAAGTTGAAAAATAATAGAATGATAAAACTTCAGAAATAGCCACAATTCTAGTTCTATTCATGTGAAGTTTATTTTAGGCAAATTCAGGGGATGCACCCATGCCCATGGAACCCCTCAAAGAGGATACTTAAGTCCTGGCCCCTTTCTGTCGTTCTGTTTTGATTCTCACCTGCCATGCTGTGAACAGTCCTCCCCTCTCATGTACTCCTGCCATGATATACTGTGCTGCCACAGATTCAAAGCTACTGAACCAAGCAATATGGACTCAAAGCTCTGACACCAGGAGTCAAACTAAACATTTCCCTTCCTTTTAAGTAGATTTATAACGCTATTTGCTGTATTAGTAAGCCAGAAAATTGGTACCATGAAGTGAAGTGACTACACATTGATGTGCCTACACATGATGTTATTACTCAGATGTCTTTGGACTTGGCTCAGCAAGTTTGGAAAGCAGATCAGAGTGCTGTAAGTAGACTTCAGTGGGTCCTTCTGCTGAGGTGGTCAAGAAGAGTAGAACACTAATAGACATGCAGAAATAAAGATACGCACATGAGTTTTAAGAAGAAATTAGACTGGAAGCTGGACTAGAGGCCATATTTGCTAACTTGGCAAAGACTTTGAATAAATTATGACCATCCCCTAAGACCTTGTGTGAGGCTGAGTTTCAAAGGGAAGAACTAGTTCATCAATCAAAGCAACATTCAAGGCAGCACAAAATTCAAGCAGTAGCAACAGTGTTACTGGCCACTTTTAGTCAAATTTACTGCAAGTTGCACAAGCAAAGAAGAGCAGAAGAGAAAGAGAATTGGTAGTCGATCAAGAGATTAGTGTCATTCAAAAGAAGCCAGACCCTGCATCAAGACAATAGGAAGATGACTTGAAGACATCTCAGAAATCCAGAAGACCTCAGCCACTGCAGGCACATAAATTTAAAAGCATGACATCATCTAGAAGATTTCTTTAATTTAGGAAATTAAAATGACCAAAAAATAAATTCTTGAAAGATGTATCATGTGCATGGAATACTTTTTAAACTTTTATTTGATGTTATGGGAATATGAGTGTTAATACAAAATAGGTGAAACATTGAGACTTCTCCAGGAGCAAATGATCATGGTCTCATTAAAATGAATCAAAGAAAATATTAATGTGTTAACATTTAAACCATGACTCAGTTATTTCTTTAGTTTTCCAAAGACTTTCTGTAGAATGATGAAAGTAGTTGAGCTGATGAAAGTCATGTATCTTTTGATAACGAGGCCCAGTGAGGAAGAAGGTGCAGTTCTATTACAGATCATGTCAATTGATAACTTGAGGCCCAAACTAATAACACAGTCGATTCATAAAAGTGGATGAGGTTGGAGAGATGAGACATTAATAACAACACTTAGTTAAAGCTCATTTAATAAAGTGAAAACAGTGCCCGGACTTGGATTTCTTTCCCACCTACCCAGTCAGAAGTAGTGGAATAGAGGACTATCCAACCTGGTGTTGAATCCAACCCGTCTTTTTTGTAATTAACAACTCTCAGCATACTAATCATAGCTGTAGTTCTCTGTAGTTCTTTGTCTCCAAAATTATCTATCAAAATTTTATTCCACCAAATTTCCTTCATTCTAGGCTATCACAGGTGTTGGCATCCATGAGTTTCACTCCTCAGTTCTCTTTCTCTGAAACATTCCTCTTCCCCTTTATAAGCGGCCATCCTCCATGTAAGCTGATCCATTCACTGACACTAGCTTTTGAGCCTAAAAGTGATGTCACCCAAACAACTCCACAGTAAGGAGGGTATTCACTTTATGAAAGATCTTCACATCTTTGTACAAGAAACTAATGAAAATTTATGTCTATGCATCTATATGTATATTATCTCTGTATTACTAGTGCATATAACTATTGTAGAAACTTGAATGTTCACGTCACAGTCTTATTGTATAGATGGGGAAAGTAATACCAAAGAGGGCACATGACCTGCGGAAAGTGTCAGCACTGCAGAATTCCAGCTGAACTGCAAAGCCAGGCCCTCTCACTGTATCTCAGGATTTTCAGTGTAATCATAGCATTACTGTCACACAGTGCCCATAAGGTTAACAAATCTCTTTTTGGTAGTTGTGGAATAATGGAGAGGATGTGCATGACCTAATTTTTAAGTAATAATGTATTTATTTCTGCTGACATATTGATTGTGCATATGTTAAGTATTGATTGTACATACTCCGCCACATAAAGAATGTGGAATATTTGCCTAAATACTAGCAATATATGCTATTCATTTGCGAGGCGACAAAAATTAAGAAAAAATTAGGGAAAATAGACTTTTAAGAAAACAGCATTAATATTTCAGACAGCTGGAAGATATGCTTTTTTCACAAAGTCAGGGAAGCTACATTAGTCTAGACTCTTTATTACAAACAACTCAAACCAAATATAGAGTAATTCAGGCAAGAAGAAAGACAGGGTGTAAAATGTAGGGAGTTTAATGTATTCGCTCTTGTGGCTAATTTGGTGTCAGAGCAACAGGACTTCTCAAACTCGGCTCTCACTTCTACCATCTCTTCTCTCTGTTCTCTCGTATCAACTTCTATATAACTGGAAATGTGACAATCTGCATAACTGATCTTATGGCTTGGCTATGGACAGTGAAACACTTTTTAATTTGAACTTGAAGACTGACAGTATCATATTCTGATTTCCTAAGAGGTAGTCACCTTTAAATTAAACTGACACTGAGACAAGACTGGATCACCAAGGACAAACCTAGGCACGAAAGTCCCAGGCTTGTTCATCGGAAAAATTATATTGTTGATGAAAGGGAAAATGGGGCACCAACACCAACCCTACTTCTCACTTTGAAGAAAGGTTAAAGTGATGGTGGTGGAAAGAGATTTTCTTAAGTATCATACAGAAAAAGTAGCCAGATAGATTAAGTGTGACTTACAATTAGGTAGGAGCATTGGAGTCATTTTTGCTTGGAGGCTCTGACAAACCCCCTGGGGCCGCAGGATAAGCTGGTCACTTCAAAATTTTCTTACAACATGTTGATCAGATCCCAAAGACAGACTAAGGAATGGAAGCAGAACAGCATTCTCTAAGGTTAGAGATATATTGATTGCAACTAAACTGGAACTTTGTGGTTAATTTCTAAAATTCTGAAGAAGAGAAGTCAACTCAAATCATACTCATTTTTATGTGTGAAATACAAACATTGGAACATAATCCATTCAGTAACTGCAAATACACAGCTAGGATGGAGTTCATTGTTTGGTCTCCATGCTACAAAGTCAGCCGATGTGAATCATTTAGGCCTTCAAGATGAATGTTAATTTCTTAAACTAAAAAAAATCCAGGTTTTCCCATGTGCATTGCAGTCACAGGAAAACACTAATGGAGTGTATGTACCTCCTTATCCTTCCCTTCTCTTTGCTTTCCTCACTCTCCTGTATGCTTGCCAGTATTTTCAGCTAATACTTATAACTGCCTACCTCTCCATAAACTAACAATGTAATAAGATACTAGAAGCTGTAGTTATTTCACTGCTAATGTACTGGGTGGAGCAGGGTTTGATATTCTCATTCAGTCTTGAATAGCCAGAATTATGAAAGCCACAGTTGGCGGGCAGCTGAAGGTCTGATGAATGGGTAAAGTGGACAAGGAAGACAGAAAAGCAATTCCTCCTGTGTGGAGACTTTGCTATTTCAGACATAAATAGCCCCACTAAAATTATACCATGTACTAGGGAAATAAAGCGTGAATCAGTGTAAAACTTTGGTTTCAGTATTTCATTTCTTCACGATTATTATTATTTATTGATTCTAGAGTGGTGATAGGTACTTGGCTTCTGCCAGGCTGCTAGAGAAGACAGAGTTCCTGCCCTAACAGTTTCCTGTTCAAAGCACATGAAGTTGGGAAATAAGACGTGCTTACATGGTTTATATAGGGAGGAAGTTTTTCTCTTCAGAGGTGCATCATGTTATTGCTAATTTCTCTGGACACAAGGAAAGATACCCACAAAACGACTTCCAGGATAAATTAGTAATCTTTAGCACACCCCATATTATAAAGAAAGAAAAAAATAATTTTCTCATTACAGAACTATAGAAGATGCTACAATATTGAGTGTGCCTAATTGGCAAACATCTTTTATATGTTGCTAGACAATACTATCAACAAAATATCTTCTGAAGGAAAATATTAAGTCACTTTGAAAAGAAAGTCTATACTGGAAAAAAAGGAAAATTAAGAAACTACTTTTATCACATAAATACAACTATACAAGCTGCAAATTGTGGTCTTACGAATTTCCCTTGAACTATTAAAAAAGCAAAAAGGAACTAATGTAGTACTTATGTTTTAATTATGTCATTTACAGAGGAAAAAGTGCGATAATGCTGTTTTTGGGCTTTTTTTGTGGAAGTCTAGGAGGAAGGATTTAAGAGGTTGTTATCATTCCTGTGGAAATGAAATAACACGCTGGTGCTGCACTTATGAATTGGCTTCTAAGTAGCAGTGATTGATTGTATGCACATTTGAAAAATCACTTTTGGTGTAGAGACAAAATAAACACTGATGCTTCCAAACCGATGCACAGATGGGAAGGAAAGCCAGGAAAAACAGTTTTCAAAGTTCTCCTAGGGCTCTTGAATTATTGTCTTAAGGAATTTTATCATCCTGCTTTAAAAGTTTTATAGGGAAGGGATGAATTTTGCTCTTCATAGATTACACATGAGGTTACCTGCCTTTTCAGTTACAAAGTCCAAGAAAATCCCTGAAAATCCATGTACAAAGATGTTCCCTGCTGGCCTAGTGCATTTTTTCTTTGGCAAACTTTTGCAGCTTGTCGGTGTTACAAAGTATGACAGCCTGAAAGGTACCCTCCGCCAAGGGGACAGCAGGAATTACCCGTGGCAATGAGAATTTATACTTTTTAAAAACTTATTTTCCAGGAACAGAAGAACCAATCTGCTCAGCAGCCAAATGTGAAAGACTTTATGATTAGAACAAATTATACTGCACTTTTTCCTAATTATTTCAAACAAATCTAGGTTAAAGATATTTCTCACATTCAAGGAAAGTTAGCAAAGAGTTACAGTAAAACACGTGGTTTTGTTTCTCCTGAGGATGAAAGCAATCCAGAGTGAAAAAAAAAATGGGCAAAAAAACCTAAAAATAAATTTACATACATATATATTTCTTGATAAAATAAAGCTTTTGTAGTTATAAATTACTCCCATGTGTGGTCTCACAGTTAAAATATCATTATTGTTTTTTGTTCTCCTTCCCTCCAGGGTATATTTAAGATAACCTACTTGCAGGTGTGCACTTACAAACTCTGCTTTTATATTTCCTCTAATTTTCAAATTTATAGACATCTACAAGATAAATTTGATCAGCCAGAATAAATAAAGTGCTCTTTTAAGTAAGTTCAATGGTTATTGCCAATTGAGAAAACGATCTGCCAGGAAGAGAAGCCCTTAATCTGTTTCCCAGCCAAAGGAAAACATCACCAGTAAAAACTATTCTCAGACCAGAGAGAACAAAGTTCTCCATTCACAAAGTAAAGTAAGCCAAGGACAACCAGAATGTTTATTGAAATCCAAGGAATAACTTTGATTGCAAAATGTTCAATCTTCAATCTTTTTAATAGAACTCAAATTCACTTTGTACATAGCCCAAACTTACTGAAAGCAGGAAAGTATGTATCTACTTACTATCTTTTTAGAAATTGCTTTGACTTTGTGTACATTTATATTTTCCTTAATTTTAAAATAGATATCACTCTTTCGAGCTCCTGCTCTTGTTTTTATTAATACACTTGCAATCTTTTTGTAAATCATTATAGAAACGTATCACAGGAACATTCCTTGTTCTAATCACACACTCGTTCATTTCATTTTATTCTCCTACATTTATTACAAGGGCTGTAGAAATAAATTTTCATATACAAACATATGCACATACACATACACAAACACAAATACTAGAAAATAACTGTTCATAGTGGGATCATGAACCAAATGAAGTGCTACTGTATTGATTATGGTTAATGTACAGGATAGAAAAAGAGACTGAAAAACAGAATATTAGAATCTGATTAAGAGCTCCAAGTCTCATTCAAGAAGCTTGGATTTGTCTCAAAGAAAGCATCATGCTTGTGATAGTTTATCATGATTTTAAACTTAGTTGGCTTCAGAGATGACTAGGAAGTGAAGAAAGTACACTTCTGAACATATCTGTGTGGCTCGGGGAGTCATGACTTCATAGTCTACATTCGGTCCCTCTCTCTCTTCTTCTGGCAGTCTTTCCCTCTGTCATGAAATGGGAAGCTTTGCTCCACCACACCCTTCCTTGTATGATGTTTCGCCTTTCAGCCAAACAACCACGGACTTAAACCTCTAAATAGTGAGCCAAAATAAAATTCTCCCCTTCTAAGTTCCAGCTGTTGGGTATTGTGTTCCAGCAATGGAAAAGATGACTAATATAATGCCTTAGCTATGTTAACTTTGTGCATTGTTTTGGTTTTATTGTTTGGCAGGGAGACGCATGATGAGATTCAAACTTTAGCAAGAGCACGTAACTGTTCAATGGATAGGCAGGTGCAGAGAAAAGTCTGGAATCTTAGATAATGAATAATTAGCTTTATTGTAAACAAGATGAAGATGAAAAAAAAAATCCGAGACCAAGAAACTAGAGGAAAGAGGAAATTGAAAAACACACAGGAAATGAAATTTAAGAAATCCCATGATTTGTTGGTGGTAAAGGTTAAGGTAAAGTTGTGAAAAGGATTTTATTCTCAAGTACTGGGAGTCAAACTCTGTGCTCACACTGTGCTACGTCCCTGCTAATTTTCATTTGTGTTAATTTGAGTCAGGGTCTCACTAAGTCACTGAGTTGCACAGACTAGGCTCAAACTTGCGATCTTTCTGCTTCACCTCTTATAATGCTGGGAATTTATGTATGTACCACCACACCCAGCTGTAACAAGGACCTTAACAAGAGGGTTTGAGGGAGGTGTTATTGAAGTAATTGGCATAGGATGGATTGGAACAAAAACTGGTATAGAAAAAATTTAAAAGGTTGAGAAATAAATTTAGTGACTATAGTCAGTGGTAGTTATTTATTGCAAGATTAATGTAAAGTAGTTCATAAGTTTTGCTATTATACTTCTTCTTCTTCCCTAAAATAATTGGGGAGACTCTAACTCCACCCACCAGGACACAAAATGGCAAAGCAGTTACATCTCAGAGGATTTTGATCAGAGAATTTTAACTTTGAGATTAGAGGTAAATATAAAGCCTGATACATCATTATGAATCTACTCTACTTGGGAATAATTTTATAGAATTATCCCTGATACACATTTATTATTTCCAAATAACCAAGGTATAAATTACATACCTCAATTTAACATAAAAATGTAAGTTCCTCATCAGAATCTCAAGAACAAAGAGTACTAAAAGTGGGAGAGATAATTCCAGACTTCTCTCTGGTTGCTGGGGCAAAATACCCAACACCCAGAATGAAGGAAGGAAACGTTTATTTATCTTGCAGTTTGTGGAGGTTTCAGTCCATAATCAGCTGGCTCCAAGGCAGGGTGCCATGGTTGATGGGGCAACACTTCAAGGCAGCAGCAAGCAAAATCAGCCAGAGTAATAGGGAGGGGAGAGCAAGTCCCTTTTCCTCCCTTATATTGTACACAGGCCACCTCCCATCCAGGGCAGGTGTAGACCTCACAAAATCTCTGTGCTCCCCTCTTGCACAAGATGAGAATATTTGCAAAGTAAGGATCCTGGATCCCTGGTGAGCCTGTTAGTTAACCTTCTCAACTTCTCAAGTTGACACAATGCCTCAACTATAACAGTCACCAATAATAGGTAGCAGTTAATAGACCAGATATTATTATTGTCAATTTATTGTGTATAACGCTCTTTACTCTAATTTTATTCTGCTATATCATAACATCATAGTTTTAAAACTGTTCAGAAAGTCCATTTCAATTACCTTTGGCCAACTAATTAGAAAAATCAAATCAATAACTCTGCACATCGACTAGGATCAAGGAAAGCCAGAGTCAATCTTAGTTTATATGCTAAAGAGTTTGATAGATTGATTGTCAATCAAAATAAGTGTCATTACCAAGACCTAAAACTTTAAACCTATCACTTCTATACATTTCCTTTTCTAATAGCTCAAGAAATATCTATAGAAAAGAAACCAAAACCTTTGTCAGAGCTCTGAGATTAAACTTTTCTCCCTAACTGGGGTAGTTCATGTATGAACTTTAGTGGTTTCTTTTCCATAAACTATTATTCTAAGTTTCCAGATTCCCTTCCTCTTTGACCTTGTTTCCCTTGTCCTCTCAGGTCTGAAGACTGTCTGCTTAAAGGAAAAGAATGATTTAAAACAAGTTCAATGGAATCACCACACAAAATACAATTGTTCTTTCTGAAATCCCAACATTGTCAGCTGGATATGCAGAGCTTTAATTTCTCTTATATGATTAAAAACTGGTTCTCAATCCATTTCCCTCCATTCCAGCACAGTCATTCCCAATCTCAACATTATGATACAATAATATTTTAAATAATCTCCTATCAATTGGTACCTCTTTTTCCCCATATTTTTAAAAGTAAGGATGGGGCACAAGGAAGAAGTTACCAAACTTCTTATTGTAATTAGTGTCATGAGAGTATTACTTAAATTATTTTAAAGAATGGAGCTTTGCAACAAACTGCTGGATAGGGTAACAATGTAGTTTTCTTGTGAGTTTTAACATCATTGATACAACTCAGAATAGGTAGCATATAACATCTTACCGTATATACAAAAATATTTGTAGAATAATTAGAAAAGAACATTTTTTTACATAACTAAATTGGCAGATAGAAAATACAAAAATAACATTTGAATATTGAATGTTATTTCACAATAAGTGCAATTTAATGTATGTAAAACAATTTACATCACTTTGATGAGGAAAGTAAGTGATGGCTGTCTGAGCTCTACTATGGTCTTATTCTTAGTCATTCATTCCATCAAGCACTAATCTAGGTGTCATGGGGGTGTTAGGAAGACGTTAGTAGGGTTTGTGACCAGTAGACTTTAAGTAAGGAAGATCATCCTGGAAAAATAAGAGAACCTACTTGTACCAATTTAAAGTCCTTAACTGCATTTTCTAGCAAGTAAGAAATTCCACCTGTTCTTAGACGCTTCAGTTTGTGACCAAAAGTTCTGACCTCCCCTTCCTGGTAACCTGTGGCACAGAAGCAGGGGCCTCTCTTGCTACTCCCTGCTCTCATACAAGCCAAATTTTCACAATAACTATTTTAATATATGTATGTACTACTGGTTCCAATTCTCTGCCCGGACTGATATAAAATATCTACATACATTTATCCTAACAGTATGAAATTTTATCTCAAATAAATGCATCTATTACAATAGCAATAAGAATTATAATTGTATTTTTAAAAACAATTTGGCAATTTCTGAATGCATATTGGTGAGGTAGGAATTTAGAAACATTATTTTTACAATCATTGAATTTGAAAGAATTCTGGAATAAATTTCAAATTAATAAATATTGTTGAATTGATCCAAGGACTGTGATGTTTAAGGGCAAAGAAGTAATTCAAACTCTTGATAATGGTAACTGAAATATATTACAAAATGTACATCATAAACTCTAGTGTAACCACTCAGATTTTTAAAAACAGTGTGATAGACTAGTCAATTCAGAAGGTACAATAGTATAAAAAAGACCGCATTAAGCCCAGACAAGACAAAAAAAATTGAAAGAAAAAGAAACAAAACACTATTTCAAGAAATAAAGAATGATCACCAAGGTATTAATATTTTCTCCAGTCACATCAATAAACCTTTAATATTCATACTGTAAACACTAGTTAAGAGGCTGAAACATTTTTCATTGTATAAAAACAATGACAAATTTGTGTGCAGTCTAGAGTAACACACTTCAAACACAGAGATCCAAGGAAATTAAAAAGTAAAACAATGGTTAAAACACAACATGATAGCATTGGCCAAATAAAGCTGGAGTGATTTTATTCCAGAGCAAGCAGACTTCACAACTAGGAATTTTACTAGGAATGAAGAGTAAAAATATATCATTATGAAAAGGGAAATTTTCTAAGGAGAAATAAAAGCCTTGATTCTGTGTGCACCGAACCCCGAGTTTCCAAAAATGGAAGGCAGGAGGAAGGAAAAGGACGAGGAGGAGGAAGAGGACAGAAGAGAGGAGAAGAAAAGAGCAGGAACAGAGAGCAGTGGCACACTATTCACGGTTCAAAAAGAGTAACTTGGTTCATGCCACATCTTTTTTCCTGTGAATACTTTGAAAATTTGCATGCATGCAAATCTCAGTATCTGCTTCTAGGTGACACAAACTAAATCTTTAAATAAAACTGAGTTTAAACACTCTCTTTGCTGAAGCTCTTTATTTTCTTAAAGTTTGTATAGCCTTGTTTTGGTCTCATAACATTAGTGCAACCAGAAAGATGATTTTTATAATGCACTTAACATCTGCTTTGAAAAAACTGTAGCTGAAAAATTTGTTGTGTTCATGAACATAAAGATACATTTCTATGTTAAAACAACCAAATCTGTTTCTGAATTTGATAATGTTAGGTATGCAAATTTAGAAATGGGAAATAAATTATAAAGATTTTTGCAACTCTTCAATACAGATTCTAAAATATCCTTTCTGCCTTACATCCAATATAGTAAGTGTATGATTAAGAATGGGAAGATATGAGAAATTTACTCAAGAGCCAGTGTTTAAAAAGAAAAACTTAGTCCTAAATCATCCCTCTCTATTTAGCTTTATTTTAAATATTATTTTAAATATTTGAATATATTCTGATTTCAGAAATATTTATATGGTTTTATATAGGGAAGAATGTAACAAAATATGTTGGGTAAAGAAGTCTGTCATGGATTCCTGTAGCCTAATGACTTGGCTACACACTTATGCAGGCAGTAACCATTGTTCACGCTGTAGAATAAATCCTACTTACCAACCTCAGGAGGGAACCTGAAGTCTTATGGGGAAGCAGAGTGTTTCACATGTGTCATCCTCGGGAAATGTGAATTCATGGATTTGGTGCAGATTCTAAAGCAGGAGGTTTGCTCTAGTTGTACTATCAATAGCTGCTCCTGTTCCAGTGATAAGAAGCTAATCACCCTGCCAGTTTACTCTTCTCCACCTAAAATTACTACTGGATCAAGTCAGAAAACACTTCATGGCGACACGTGTGAAGTGAGAAACACTGGTTTGCAGGTACTGAAGGGATAAAATTCTTAAATAGAAATGGGTGAAATCATGGATTTGTTTTCAATATAAAAATTCAAACTTCCAAGATATGGCAAATTTTAAGTGACAAATATGCTCTTATATTTACTTTACATAGACTAGCTGGCTGAGCAACTGTCAGTTGAAGTGATTGTATGCTAGACCCGTGAAGCACAATTACTACATCTATAACGTAATTTAGCAATTATGGCATAAAAATCAATACCTCTACAAATATAATCACATTAATATACATGATTTGATAATGTATGTGATTAGAACAAATAATGCCATGTATTTTTCCCACTCTCAAAATACCTTTAGCATACCTCACAGATCTAGAACTCATCTGAAACTCATCTGGAACCGGAAGAGACCTAGAATAGCGAAGGCAATTCTGGGCAACAAAGGTAAGGCAGGAGGCATCACAATCCTTGACTTGAAATTATACTACAAAGCTACTGTAATAAAATCAGCATGATACTGGCAAAAAAATAAACCTGAGGATCAGTGGAACAGAACAAAAGATGCAGACACAACTATAAACACACCCAGCCACCTTATCTTTGACAAAAGGGCCACAGACTCATTCTTTTCCATAATGTATTACATTTAAAGTACTGATTTATATCTTCTATGTGGCTTGTGCAAATTAATGTGAAATTTCTGTTAGGTCATTAATGCTGCTTTGTTGTTGTTGTTATCATGCTAAACAAAAAAATAGTATTTTAGCATAACTAGTCATAAATCCCTCATTTTAGATAATGTGAGCAATATTTATCACCCCAAATATATTAGCTTTGATCTTTGTGACGTGTGAGCTTCATACAGAAGGCTAAGTGGAAAATTCAAAGTCAAGCCTTGTAATGAAATTGTGTGTGAGAATTTCAGGCAGATTCCTTGGAAGAAATTCAGCTCGCAGCAGAAGAAAAAAAGTGTCAGACAAAAATGAGGCAGGTTATGAAATTCAAAATAAAAGAAAACTAGGCAGAAAATTCCTGAAAGGGCAGAAAATGAATAAAAAGACCACTATTATTAGACAACATAGTTTTCTTTGTTCTAGTTTGGTTAGCTCTTAATTCCCCACCTGAAGGAATGGAGCAAGGTCTGCCCTATTTCCTAAAATAAAACATTTGTTTGAAGACATTATTCCGATTTTGTGAGGGATTTGTCATAATTCCACATTACTAAAAACAATGTATTGTTAAATCAGAAATTTAGTGATTTGTCTTTGGGTTGATGTCCATTGCTGAGTGTCAGATACAGTTTTGACAGCTGAAATCCTCTTTTCCAAAATAATGATACATGGTTGATTCATGACCTAAAAATTTGCTCTGTTAATTTCCTAGTGTGATACAATGATCTCAAAGTCAAGTTTTAGTCCTCACCATTGATTAAAAAGTGAAATGGGGAGCTGGGGATTTAGCTCAGTGGCATAAGCACCTGCCTGGCAGGTGTGAGGTTGTGAGTTTGATCCCCGGTACCAAAAAAAAAAAAAAAAAAAAAAAAAATGTGAAATAGGAAACAGCAAATAACACTCAGAACTATACTTAAGAATTTCTGCTCTAACCTGGGTCCCACTCAAGGCTGAAAGTTAATTATAGTTATTATCTAGACTAGGCTCTAGTATTCTGTTACCTAATTAAACATTGCCCAGGTGTTGTCATAAAAATATTTTTTAGATATGGTTGACATCTGTAATTGACTTTGAGTGACAGAAAATATCCTTCATTATGTAGATAGACCTCATTGGATCCATCAGTGGCTTTAGGTTCAATAATGGTAGTTTCCTGCAAAAGAAATTCTGCCTCCATACTGCAACACTATCTTCTTCTTGGATTTTTGGCTTGTTCTACAAACTTCAAACTTGCTGGCCCCCACAATTACATGAGCCCACACTTTACGATCTCTTTTGCTTTCTGCACACATGTGTGTTTGATTGTGTGCCTGTGTGTATGTGTCTCCTAACGCCTTGTTTCTCTGGAAAAACTTGACTAATATAGGTGACCACTTAACATATAAAAAGTTATTATACAAAGTAGTTTTTAAAAACTAGATACGTGAAAACATCTTTTCATTCTCTTTTTCACCTTTGTAAGGAAACTAATTCTTTCACATGCAATTGAATGTAAAACACAAATAATGTGAGAACACGTTTTGTGCTGGTGTGAATACATAAGCACACACATGTGTGTTGGATTTGCACACGTGTGCACAAGAGTTCTGTTTTTGTTTCAAGTCTGTATAATGTTATTGGTGATCAGGAACTCTGCATACATTCCAGTGCACCTTATTATTTTAGTCACTGTAAAGAATACAATTGAAAATGGATCAGCAATTGAATTTTGACAGGAGCTCAAGGTTAGATAGTATTTAATATATAGTTTAACAGCTGTATCTAGGAAGTCACAAGGGATTTTCTATGTAACTTTGACACTAAGTGGTATATAATGCCAACTTTAGCTGAAGAAATCCTTAGCAGTCAAAGGAACAGAGAAGTCAGAAGCATGGAAATATTTTGTATTACAAAATGTCATAATAGTGAAATGGTAGAATAAAGAATATAGCACCATTGTCTTTTGCGTTTCTTTTTGAAATAGTCTTGAAGTAAGTTTTCAAGTACATAAAATTCTTTATTCTTTATATAAAACTAAAAAAGGAGTGCTGCTTTTATTTATGCCATGTGAATGTAATATTGTTCTCTTGTCTAAAATTTATGTCACTAATTCACATAATGTGCTCAGTGGACACCCTAGGTGACCATAAAAATTTTCTCAGTTTCCTAAGGTCAAAATTATTTTCTTCACAATACCAAGGTACTTGTTCCCCCACATCACTGGTTGTACTGATGATATACAAAGAATTCATAGAGGAGAGGCAACAGATTTAGACTATTACCAAATTAAATGGTAGTTATTTTACTTTCACAAACTCATATAAAAATTCAGGGTGACTAAGAACGTACTGATGATACAATAAAACATATATCTAAATATCTATTTCTACATATCTTTTTAAACTTCGGTGGGTGATATGGACAGTACATATTGAAGTATCTCCCATGTACAAGAGGTATGAAAGTTGTTCGAAGGAAAAATTGTGAAATTGAGCTGCAAAAGGAACTCACCACTTCTTTGGTCATGGGAAACCATTTTTGACTTAAAAGAATGACTGGCGAATGATAGCCATGCAGATTTGAATGTTTGGAAGACGTTATTTTCTCACAAAAGGACAAAATAAGCCTGTTTCTTTAAGGAAAACATTGAAAGAATTTGCTGCTGATGACAAAATTTGCTATTTTAAGTGAAAGTTAATTTTGAAATACTCATATCTGCCACTGAGAATGGCAGCTAGCTCATATTTAAAGACTTTCACGATGAAGCTAGTGCTGACATCAACAAAAGTCATGGTTTTACGATTTATATTAAAACGTGATAACGCTTGCAATGTTTCTGTAGCTGTGAACGGCTGTTTTCCAGATGATCGGTGATAAGGCTGTAAATGCATGCAGCACTAAATAATCCATTAAGAGTACAAATCGATAATTTATGTTTGTAAAACAGTTCTTGAATATGATTTGAAATCCCACTATAATTTTTGGGTGTGGCATTATATGAAAATGTTCACAAGTAGATGAAAAAGCAATAAAAAACATTTCTCATTTTCCAGCTACATGAGAATGCCCCTTGAATTTTCCCACCTTTTTCTTTTTTGTGGTGTTGGAGATGAAAACTAGCACCGCCAGCATGCTAAGCAGAAGCTCTTGCACTGAGCTACATACCTACTTCCAAATGATTTTTACAACTGCATTACTTTTTCTTATGCTTCAGCTATCACAACATTTCAGGATATGTTAAAAAAAAAACATATGTAGGTATGCAGTTGTCTTCTATTTAAGAAAATTTGAAAGAAGTCCAAAAGTATCTTTGTTTTCCAAGGTAAAAATAACTTATTTATGTTAGAATAGTATGGACATATTGCAGATTTCAAATGCATTAAAATATATTTAAAATTGCTGTTTTGACGTACAGTATGATTAATAACAGGTAGTAGAAAGCGAAACTCATTAGAGCAATGAAATATAATTTTATTAAAACTCTAACACTGTGTACACATCTTCTCTGGGATGCTATGTCATGAAGTAGGGAGTCCATTCAAAGTCCTTCTACTGTGTTCTGAAAAGTCATGTGTAGAAAGACAGTAATTATTTCTTTAGATAGTAAGAGGATCCTGAGACTAACAAATTTGAAAATATACCACTTCAGTTCCTGCTTATCAAAGGAAGTAGATCTGCACTGGGTTCCATATCTGTGTTCCCCTTGCTGTGGGATCCCAATATCTGCTACCCTGGTAAATCAGAATACAATCCCCAGCAAAACCTTCAGTATTCACATTCTTTGCAACCCTAGTCTAAAACCTAACTGTCACATATAATTGTGGCAATTTAGGCTTTACCTTCAAAACCCACTCAAAATCTATGGAATCTAAAGTGAAGAAAATAGTAGACTTGTTGATCTAGGGACACTTGTACCTCAAGTCACTGCACTGTCTGTTATCTTTTTGCTATTTTATGAGCCATGGTTATTCAGAGCTTTGTCTGGCCTGGCACCCCCAAATGTTCTGGAATATTTGATAATAGAATTCTATGGAAAATGTGGTATAAAATGGACATGATATCACTCTTGATGCCAGTACCCGATGGCAGCAGAGTGAGACAGCCCAACACTGCTATGCTTGGATGAAAATTCCTCATTTGATTAGAAGCTGTCACACAGAGTAAGCTGGTAACTGGATCTTCCAGTTGTGATCTATCACTATGGGAATGATAGTATGAGCAAGTTGGAAACAGAAGAGTGACACATGTATGTATAGAACAAGAAAAAGAAAAAAATGTTTATGCTCTTATTGCTAACTTTGGACTTTAAGGAATTGTCTGCGTTGAAGTAAATTTTGACTAGGCTAGGTCCAGTTGAAATCAAATTCCTACAACTAATCAACTACCAAAATTATCAGTTGTAATCTTTTGGTTCATTTATGACTTCACAGTGCATGCATAGTTTAGGAACTATGCAATCAGGAACACATAAAATACATTCTGAAAAATTATTTTTCACTAAGACCTCAAGTTTCTCTCTTCTAGTTTTCCTTTTATCCTCAACCCCCAACAGCTACATCTTCCAAGTTTGTCTTTGTCATGTCCTCATTCCCTACATTCCTCCCTCAGCCTTCATTAATGTAGGACATAAAATTTTGCCAGCTGACTTCAGCAGCACTTACTGCTTCACTTTCTATATGCATACTGGTAACTCTCAAAACTTACCTCTTTGAGCTCTCCTCTGAGACTGAGATGCATTCAATCAGCTTTTTGTTAAATATGTCCATTTGCTACTGGATTAAAACCACAAATTTAAAATCAAATTTGAGTGTACCATGTTCTTCCCAAAACAAACTCCCCTTTGATCTTACCCATGTACATTTTCCAATGAATGGCTTTTTCTCCTGCCTGTTTTCTCTGGAAAATCAATCTAAACCTTCTATAATACAAACAATTCCTTCTCTGTGAAGCTCCCCACACACATAATTTTATTCATTAATACCATTAATTCTGTTAGAAATGTATTTTGAATAACTTTCTCTCCAACTCTGCAGATTTTCAGTATTTCTTACCTAAACAATGAAATACAGATTAAATGACCATCCTGAATTTAATCCCTAATTCCTTGCTTTGATTCTTCTTGCTGCTTAGAAAACAATTCCAAGAAAGGCAAAACTGATCATACTACCTCTCTAATCATATTTCTCCTGTGGGCTCTCTTCATCACTGAAGACAGGTAGTTCAATGTGAGATTACAGTCTTTACTGAAGTTCTGATGAGAAAAATTAGAAAGGTAGAGGAAAGAACAAGTGATACATATACAGAAAAGAATACACATATGCAAGTGCACATGTGTGTGAATATGTGTGTGTGTGTGTGTGTATGTAGTTTGTTTGTGTTTTGTTTTGGTTTTTTGGCTATGAGACAAACTACCAAGCTTTGATTTGATCTGTTGTTATAGTCGATATACTGTGTCAACTTGAGAAGTTTAGAAGTTTAACTAAGAGACTCAGCAGGGAGAAGGGATCCTTACTTTGTAAATATTCTTGTCCTGTGCAAGAGGATGGCAAGGAGATTTTGTAAGTGCCACACCCTCCACCCCTGGAGACAGACAGGTGCCCTATGTACAACATAAGGGAGAAAAGACTTCACCCTTTACCCCCACTTTTGCTCCGGCTCCTTTTGCTGACTGCTGCCTTGAAGTGTTCCCCAGTACCATAACACCCTGCCTTGGAGCCAGCTAACTATGGAACAAAACCTCCACAAACTATAAGCTAAATAAACCTTTCCTTCCTTCATTTTGGGTGTCAGGTATTTGCCCCAGCAATGAGAGAAAAGTAATGAAATCGTAGTTTATTAACTAATTCATGATGCAGACATTGCTGGCCATGTACAGCTTCTTCAATCAAAGTCTAAGATTAAGAAAAAAGGTAGAAACAGCAATAGCACCAGTAACATTCCTAAGGCTTATAAAGGGTGCTGAACTATACTTCGTACAAAGGTTACTCACCTGTAGAACATAATACAAACTTCTTGACAGAAGGTTCTGCCAGTTATCTTTATATCTTGTTCACACCAGGGCACATGCCTTAGTTCATTAACTCAATAACCTTCTGAAACAAATAAATGAATAAATTGATCAACATAGGGAATTCCTGAAGGACTGGGAACATCCGTAAGTCATAGTCTATCCCTCTTGGTTCATGTTAGCACTGAATAAATTTGAGACCAAAAAAAGTCGCAACAAATTACCTACAGTTGGTTGTTTCATTTTTTATGTTGTGTTTTTTATGTTTCACTGGGGTAACAGTAGGTAATAAAATATTAAGTTTCTACTCTTAAGAGATCAAAGAGAAAGATATTGTGAGAAAATATATGTTAAACTGATTGGGTACGGATGTATACATTGGAGAACATAAATACATTAAAAGATACAAAGGAGAGTGAGATCGAAAAGCTGTGATTCGGAAATAGTGAGTCTTTTTGGTTGTTGCTTGTTTGGTTTTATATCACAGACTTTTAAATTTCAAAAATATTTAGAAATCACAGACTTTTCACCCAAGGAAGTTCTGAGTTTTTAGGCTATTACAGAACCCCAGAACATGTTTCTTTGTTTCTTTTCTTTTTTTTTTTTTTAACTAATGGATTATCTATAGACTGGGGATATAGCTCAGCAGCACTGTCTGCCTGGTAAGCATGAGGCTGTGAGTTCAGTTCCTGGTACCAAATGAATAAATACATAAAATAAAAGAATAAAATAGAATTTCTATAGGTTATCTACAGCATGATCAAATTTAGGGGTTATTCTTTCTAAGGTCATGGTTTACTTAAAAATAAATTATAAAATTTATCTTCCTTAAAGAAATACCTTACCCTAAAATTTTGTCAGTTTCCAAACAATAAGATACTATCTTTGGTGTGCTACTGTAGAGTAGATGGTTATTACTTTAATGATGGAACTCTTGTTGTGTTTTGTATTAATAATATTGCAAATGTTTTTTTCATGTTTCTTCACATATTTTTGGGAAGTTTTTAATCAGCTTTGCATTAATAATATCAAAAATCATTTTCTCCATTTCTGTTCACTCCTTTATTTTTGGCATGTTTTCACTGCATAGCAATTCGTTGTCCTAAGGGGGCTCTCCTTTCTCAATTGAAACTTTTATGCTATAACAAAATATTCAAGATACGGTAATTTCTAAAATGAAATAGAAATGTATGACAGTGCTATGGTCTAGAACGCCTAAGGTCAATGTGTAATTGAGTTCATGTCTGGTAGTAAGAGACAGTCTCTACTTCCAAGAGGACGCATTGTTGCCATAGCCTCTCAAGGGGAGAAATACCGTATCTTCACCTAGAGGAAGACAAAGAAGGGCCAAAAATGGCAAAACGTATCTGCTGAGCTTTTTATAGGGAGCTGGAGCCCTTAGTGACCCAGTCCCTTCTGAAATAACACAGTGCTTAGTACTGTCTCACTGCAGATGAAAGCACAACGTGGTTTGTGGAGAGAACAAAGTCTCAAAACACAGCAAACTGGCGTGGCCATTCTGGTCTCTGCAGAGAAAGTTCTGCAAGAATTTTTCCATTTGGATGATCTGGTTTTAGAATTTCATGCTTTGTAATTTTATAGGCAATTTGGAATTCACTGAATTACTAGTTTGCTTCTTTAGTTTACTTATTTTTAAATGAAAAACAGCCTGTCAAAGGTCTGTTTAGAGTGAATAGAAGATTCCAAGGTATCTCAGAGACAGAAACATAGATTTTATTTATATTATCTTTTTTTTTTTCTGGGAAAATATGACATTTTTCATGGGGGTAAAACTTTAAAAATCTTAAATCTAGAAAACAATATTTTTGGAGATATGTTAAGGAAATTATTATAAGATATTTAAAGAAGAAATTGCAACCATACCACCTTAAGGTATGGTCTACATAACTTTAAATTGATATTTCTTTTCTGAAGAACATAAAATACTTTAGAAAACTGTGAATACACTTACTATTAGCATTTAAATTTGATAAATTTGAAACCTACAAGAGTAGCTCCATTGATCACAATAAAGACTGACTTACAAGTTCATCTCTCTGCCTCTTGTCCCCACACACTGGTTGAGTTTAGATACCTTAGATAAGGATGGAAAACCTTTTAGAGTTTTCAGTGATACAAAGAACGACTGCTGATTGTATCTTCATTCAGTTTCATTTCAAAGAAGTGGTCCATGAATGTAAGGGACTCAAAATTTGACTTCCCAACTTAACTGATGAGTTAAGGACCTACAAGCAACTTGCTGCTACTTTCCCACAATGCCCTGGAGTTTTCTTTTATTATTCCTCTCTTATACCTCTTTATGCAGATGGAGCTGTTCACAAAGTGCCATTAAACTGATGGCTCAAGGATGTCTTATGGGGTGCAGAGTGGTGAGTGGCACTGGAATAGTAAGGAAGGGATTAAGATTTAGAAAATCCTCATTGCTATTCATTGTTTTGCCCCAAATGCTTCTTCCTTGATTTTGGTTTCTAAATCACTTTGATTGCATTTTCACTTTTAATTTTATTTTGTCACTCTATTCAAGAAAAATCTCAAATAAATAAAGTGAAGAGACAGTGAAATAAAAACCATGCTTCAGCGTCTCAAAACTAAGAATTGAAAAACATAAAGAAGATTATTAGGAGACTCATGATGGAGATTTGTCCTGGATGAGGTTCTATAATTTACTAATTATTAATTTTTCTCATTTAAAAATAAATTGTTAGGAGCTGAGGCTATAGCTTGGCAGCACGGTACCTGCCTAGCAAGCATGAGGTCCTGAGTTTGATTCCCAGTCTTCTACCCAAATATTGTCATAATTTGGTGGAAAAATTGCCATGACTTTTTAAAATGCTACCCTAACAATTAACAAAAGAACTTTTGAAACAAAGACTCACTAATTAAAGAATTGGCTGCATTTTTCATTGATGCAATTCAAAAACACTCTAACTTACAACTAATATTAAGGTAGAAATATACAATTTTCTTCAGATAATTTTCAAGAAAGAAAAGCTATTCCATTTCTTACCCTCTCCATCCTTATCTCTCCATAGCCATATAAGCTACAAAACATTATTCACCATTATCTGATTGAAGAAAATTTCCCTCCTCGGGCAAACTATGCTCATGAAATCCCCAGAGACAAATAGAAAGGACAAAACCTCTCACAAAGCATGAGATATCAGTTGTTATAACAAATTTTGAAGTTGAATAAACAGTTGTAGTGCTCTAACAACTATGTGCTAGGGGAAAATGTGCAGGGAAAATCAGATGCCATTCAACCTTCTAGAGATGCTAATCTGCATGTTGACGTTGATGCAAGGAGATCAAACCCGAGTGCAACCTGCGGCAGAAGGTGCACAGTTCAGAACAGTGTCTGCCCGCCTCCGCCCCTTCCAGCAGGCCGGTCTATTCCTGCAGCTGGTAGACTGAAGCCATTGCCCTGGCTTGACATCATTTTTCCAAGTGATAATTGTTATCTCAAAATTTTGATATTTAATTTGACTGATTTCAAAATGTATCCGATGCTGAAGCATTCTTGAGAGGCTGTGCACATCACCTTTAAATTATTCTGCAAAGCATCATTGATTAGTAGTGTCACTAAAAATTAAGCACATTGTGAAACTGCTGTCATGAGAAATCAAAAGAGCTGAATAGTTTAGTGTTAGATAAGAGAATCTGCAAGAAGGATGTATACAAGTAACAGTAGATAATGTGCACTGACAATCTAGAACTATTTAAGTGTAAAACTTCTTTCCCGAAAGTGTCAGAAACAATTCTAAGAACTAACATTTAAGCCCTTGAATCACCTTGTTTGCACTAGACATTTCCATCTGTAAGCTTGGAGATGCAGAACAGCCGTTTTGTGCTCCCCTCACTGTGTGTCGGCCCATACTCGACTATATCTATCTTTTTCTATTTCCCTTTGAGGGAGAAATACCCACACTGCTACTTGGGCTCTGGGATGCTGTGCTTTTTCCCAGGATCTCTTGCAGCTCTTGTTTTCCTGAACAAAGAATTGGATGGGAAATGTGCAAAAGATAATGAGGTTTTACCTTTATTAAAGGTATTAAAGATAGGAAAAGAAGAACACTATGGAGGCCAGGGAAAAGCCAGGTAGGGGCAGTGAGATTGATGGCAGCTGTACTCCCCATTGCATCAGAAGAATTGAAGATGGCATTCTCTGATTGGTCCCAGTGCAGGGCTTGGTGGCAAGTGAGCTGGATCTCCCTAATTGACAGGTCACTCCCAGTTACCAGCCAGCTGGCCACTCCCTAAACTCCTGCATCAGAACCATTAGAGACAATCTCCAAAATGTCATGGTACAATGTTGTACCTAACCAAAAAAAGAAAAAAAAAATTGCTTTGTAAGGACAATAAATACAAAGATATTTTTGCCTCGGTTAAAATGTAAAATATTGCTTCTCTAACAGTGAAAATGTTGCAAGGTAAAATATATTTTGCTATTTCCATCTGGATGAAATTTCTTTTATAAAACAACCAACATTTTTTTAACATAACTATCCTCTTATCGACCTTTTAAAAGTGAAATTGTTCTACATTATGAATTATCCAAGAGTTAGAATGGCCAGATAATTTTGGGCATAGGTTTTCTTTCCGTATTTGCTTCTCCCGTTACCTTAGCATTTTTTCTTTCTTTCCTGTCTCCATGTGACTTGGTTCCAGAACAAACTTACAGGAGTGAAAAGAACTTGGAAGCCTTTTTTTAAAAAATATGTTTTTCAATAATTTTAAAATAATGTTGCTTTTTACAAAGGAAAATTCTTATTTTTCTAAAAAGACCAGAAAAAAATTGAAATTTATTCTTACATTATAATATAGTTGCATTTTATATTTTTGGTAGTATTATAAGGATGAAATTGGCAAATTGTTCAAGTTTTATTATTTACCTCCTACTTACAATCTACACCGATTGTTGGAACATCTGCATAACTGTGTAAGTTGTAAAGGTTTTATTATTTCTCATGTCTATGGATTGTAAAAGTTAAGAGTTCACATGTTCATTGCTTGAAATGCCAAAATATGTTGCTGAAAGAGGTTATCTAATCTCTTTGACTGGACATGTTTAGGAACAAAATACAAACCTCTGCTCTGACTTTACTTTAAATGTAGCCATGCCTACCAACAGGTGAAGATAGTAGATGACCACTGTAGATAATTTTAAACCTTATGAATCAGGACATAGGCATATAGAATTTCACATAATAAACTTTCACACAGAAGTTTATAACATTTGTTGGATATAGTACATCTAAGGTGTTCACTTTAGCAAATACTAAACATATATTTTTCATTTGTTTATGTGATATAATTGATGCCATGATCATATATGAGGTTAAAAAATAATGTCACAAAATATCGACCTCAAATCCCCAGAACCTATAAACATAACCTTATTTAGAAAAGGGAGTCTCTGCAGAAGTAATTCAGTTAAGTATTTTGAGATGAAAGGTTAGCTCTCAATTACCATAGTGGATTTTAAATCATTGCAAATATCTATCGGGGACCGGGCCTAGATCCCCAATTTTCCGAATGAGTGTATGGCGAGGGCTTATGATTTTAGGGCTCCAGGAGGATCAAAGCCCCTGCAGAGTTCTTGACTCTGCAGCTATCATGAGGGCTAAGACAAAGAGTTTCTCTGGATCACCCGTATATATTTTCAAATAGACAAAGAGAGGGGATACTGAGGGAGGTGCTGAGGGTGGTGCCGGAACTGAGCAGGACTTGGGAGTTACTTTAAGGACATCTCCAAGGAGGAAGGAATGCCAGGAATGGAGAACTATTTTATCTCCAAAATGGCGTTTATGATGGGACTGTGATGCCCTGCAGAGTAAGATGCCTGCAGGGCAGTCTCTATTAACATAATTGATTATGGAGCCAAGATATCCTCAGCTGCGACCTTTTTTACCTTGCCTTTTGAGGTATCTCTGACCTCACTAGCCACTACAGGCCTTGATCAGGACCAGTGATTTATAGAATTTCCTTACTATGAATCAGCTCCCATCGCCAGGCAAGGGGCCTAGGCCTAGGACAGGCTCACAGATAAATAAAATACCAATTAGTAAATTTTAAATCCTGCTCAGAACTGCTTTGTAGTGGTCTCCAACAAACATCCTCCCAATAGGAAGGCAGAGAGAAGTTGGAGACAGGTGGAAAAACAGAAAACAACTCAGAGAGAGAGATAAAGAGAGAGAGAGAGAGAGAGAGAGATAAAGGGAGAGAGAGAGAACAAGACCAAGGCAGTGAGTAAAGCAATGTAGTCAAACAAAGGCAAAAAAAGAGCCCAAGAAGGCTTTAACCACTAGAAAGTAAAAGAGGCAGAGAACAAATTTTTCCCCAAGAATCCCATAAGGGATGCAGTCCTGCCAGATTTCATACTCCTAGCTTGCAGATCCGTGAGAAAATAAATTTCAGTTGTCTCAAGCCATTAAGTTTGAGGTAATTTATTACAGCAGCTATAGGAATTGATTACATCATGCTTAAGTAAACTTTCACCTTAAATCTAAATAAACATAAGATAATCACATAGAATCTTTTGACCTTATATAAATTTTGTTACAGTTGTGTTTATGCTTATATTTAAAGAAATAACTTAATGTTTCAGGAATATACACATATACACATATATGTAATTAAGCATTTTCTCTGTTGCATAATATTTAATTGTGCAATTATAGACTCTGAGATTGTTGATTTCCAGTTTCTGACTTTACAAATAATACTGTCACGGGAGGAAAAAGGTATAGGAACTTTCCCTTACACACATCAAGGTCCAAAGCTAATACCCTGTAGCAAAAGACAGATTAACAAGAGTAAATTCTAACAAGGGTGTTTAATGAAAAAGTTTTATGTTGCATAAGAACCTTCAGAAATGAAAAACTAAAGGTCCAGGGAAATCCATATTCATGTGCTGGGTTCCATAAAAATGGAAAGCTTTGTAGTGATGTGATCGAACGGAGAGAGTGTGCGCTCAAGTAATGAACTGAGGGAGAAACTCAGTGAAGTCTGTTTATTCACAGGCTTCCTGGCTCACTGTGTAGCAGTCCTTTCTCCAGGCAGACAGGATCGCATGTCACATGAGGGTCTTTAGAGGGAAAGAGGAAGGTCAGAATTAGATGAGAAAGAAAAAGCAGGTGGAAAGAAATTTAGAATGAATTTCTTATCTCTAATGCCCATCCAAGGACTTTCAGTTCAAAGTACTTAGTGCACCATAGTGCTATACTGGAAGACATTTTCTTGAGTGCCAATAATATAAAGCCCTTTTGTACCTGTCTTCTCGAGCACGAAAACCGGACTTCTCTATAAATGTGTGAAGAGAATAGCCAAGGGATGAATAAGTGAATTTCTTTCTAAGATTCCTGTGGAATTTAGAATTACACCACTATCATATGCTTTTGTTTATTCCTATTTTCATTAATGTTTGTAACTGTGGAGCATTGTTCCTACTCTGGTGGCGTGGAATGATATTTATTTTGGTCTTGGCTTCCATTTATACGGTAATAATGAGATGGAACCAGGGTGAAGAAGTCTATGTCTCACAATGGCTTAGGAGACTGCATGACCTGATCATCAGTTACTCATCCGCTCTCATCTTTTCCTAGTGTTTTTGTTTATCTTTGAAGAAGAAACACTATTTTTCTTTTCCTCTTTTAAACCACTACCAATTCTCCACTTCTAACACCAAATGAGTAGGACAAACTCTTTATCTCTATGTTCACACTTAACACAGACCACTCCAGTAACATAATATTGGTTCCACCGTCTATTTCAAGCAATTCTGCAGTTCTCTGCAGATGCCAAATGCAAGTACTAAAATTTAACAGTAACCTGACACCATCCAGGGAGAGACATGACCGGTCACTTAGGTTAAAGTCCTGATCCTACAAAACCGTCCCATTTCTGATGCAGCCTGTGAGTCCAGGTGCTTGTTCCCCCCCATACATGTTTATGGTACATAATGATTACATTCATGGTGCAGAGCTAGTGCATATACATAGCACGTCTTAATTCTTTTTTCATACCTTTCCCTTACCTCCATCTCTTGGTCCCCTTCCATGTTGCAAAAGATCAATATCCTTGTTTTCTTTTATGTGTCATTTATTTTGCTCATTTTTTACATTTCTGGTTTCTCATATAAGAGAAACCATGTGATATTTAAATTAGAGTGTCTGACTAATTTCGCTTAACATTATAGAGTCGCATTCATTTTCCTAGAAATTACTTGAGTTTACTTTTTTTTACCAAGCAAAACACACTCCACTGTGTGTAAACACCACTTTTTTTCATCCATTCATCTGTTGATGCACATACAGGTGATTTTTACATATTAGCTATTATGAGTCATGCTGCTATAGATAGGAATCTACAAGTATTGCTGTAGCATAATGTCTTTAACTCTTTGGGAAAGATACCTGGGAGGGAAATAGCTGGACTGAATGGAATTGCTCATCTATTTCACATTGTCATGTGCTATGATAGTCTTGCTTATAAATCAGAGGTCCTTGACTCCCTTCTTGTGTTCAATCATTTACTAGAAGAGTTCACGGAACTTAGGAAGACTATTTACTCAGTTTGTTATGTAAAAAGATAAGACACAGGAAGATCTATATGGAAGAGATGCAAAGAACAAGGTATGGAGGGAAAGGAGGATGGAGCTTCCCTGCCCCTTTCTCTAGGCACCTGCATGTGTCCTCTGAATTCTATCATTTAGGGTTTTTACAGAAGCTTCATTACATAGGCATAGTTGGTTAAATCATTGGTTGCTGGTGATTAACTCAATCCCAACCCATCTGTCTTCCCTAGGAGACCAAAGTTTGGTTTTGCATGTCCTGTCACTAAGAAAGTGATTGGTTCCTCTGGCAATGAGTCTCCAGAGCTACAATCTCTCATTTGACTTTGTGCTGCACTCAGTCTTATCCTATTTTCTATGTACAGATGCACTGTTCAGTAAGGGAGCTACTAGCCACATGTGTCTATTTGTTTAAGTTTAAATTATTTAAAATAACATTAAAAATCAATTTTTCAGCCACATTTTAAATACTCAGTAGCCACATACAGCACACATAGAACATTTCAAATAGAGTATATAGATAACATTCTGTCATCTGTCTCCTGATAGATGGTCCAGAAGTGGTTGTTCAACCCTAATTTTACAGTAGTTCCTAGTTGCATTGGGTACACTATGTCCCCCCAAGTCCTCATATACTTTTGATGGGTCTAAGTCCGGTTCTTGCTTGTGTTCACTTTGTTATCTAGCACTGGGATTGGTAATGTGAGTGCTGTACCCACCCAGGGGTGGAGCCAACATACAGTGTGAATGAGGTGAGTCTTTCTCTTCCTTCTGCCTTGCTCTCTCTCGCCAGCGCACCTTGAGGTTGTGGTTGTGGCCACCATGAATGGCAGCCCTGCCACACCATGCTGCCTTGGAGTCAGCTAAGTGTGGACTGAAACTCCTGAGAAACTGTAAGAAATAAACCTTTCCTTCACTAATTTTGGGCATCAGGTATTCTGTCTCAGCAACCAGTAAAAAGTAACTAAGACAGAATTTGGCACCAGAGGAGTGGGGTCATTGCTGTGACTATTCCTGCACATGTGGTTCAAGAGCCTTTGGAAATGGCTTGTGGGAAGAGTTTGGAAAGGTGCAGAGATGTCACCTACACACATAGAGCTGGAACAGCTTAGACTGTTCTGTATGAGAGATTCTGGTTAGAGCCCAGGAGACCAGAAGGTTGATAAAAAGCCTGCTGGTAAAGACCAAGCTCGGGAGGTTTATGCTGGGAAGAAGAACTGCAATGGTCACTGGACTCCACACAATGTGTGTTATGGTTTGGCAGAAAGTTTGTCTGCATTTTGCCTGTGCCCAGAGACTTTGACTGAGACTGAGATTAAGGGGAAAGGACTACTTAACCTACAGAGAGAAATTTCCAGGCAATCTAGTGTTGAAATGGTGGCCTGGCCTTAGTTGGGGGCTCTTAGCCAGATTTATGTTGTGAATAAAGAGCAAGGAGCCTGGCATGGCGATTTTAAACATGAGTTTGGCCAGGAAGCTGTGGACTTTAAAGATGGAGCTGAGACCTTGATTGCTGAGAAGGAACAAAAGAATAAAAAAGATGGCCTGGGGGCATCCCAGGAAGCAGTGGGCCTCCACCCTTTGCAGCCTCAGGCCTTCAAAAGTGAAAGAGTTTGCTCAGAGAAAAAGGGCGTGGACAGCCTTGTCCCAGAGTGGCGACAAAAAGCTGCAAAGTGCCTTGTCCCAGAGTGGCAACAGAGGCCACATGAGGTTTCAAAAGGTTTGTGTTTGCACCATGTCCCAGAATTGCAGTGGCCACACCAGATTCCAAACTGGCAGGAGCATAAAGAAACTGTTCCTCACAATCAGGTTCAGAGAGCTCAGCAATCCAGGCAGTCAACCCCTATAGCCAAGAGAGGGGGAAGCCTGGCTACTGATCCAGCCGGCAGTAGACCTTAGTGTGGCATCCACGTGGCACTGGTTTTAAGTACGAGAAAAGGCTAAGGCAGCTTCCACCTCGCCTGCAGAGAACAATGTGTAAAGATGTAAGGGTGAAGCCAAGGAACCTGGATCATGCAAGGGAAGCTATGGAAGTTAAAACCCCTGAAAGTGCCTTGGGGATGGAATCACTCAAGCCTTTTGAATCTTGCAACCAGATTGCTTCAGATGCTGAGCAGAGAACTCCAGGATTTAATGTTTGCCCTGCTGGATTTTGGGCTTGCTTTGGTTATAGTGCTTTGTATTCCCCTGTTTGCAGCTTTTGGAATGGTAATGTTTATCTTGTGCCTTTATATGTTGGAAGTGCTTAATCTCGTTTTTGTTTGCACAGGAGGCTACAGTTAAGAGTTTGCCATAGATCTTGAAGGAGATTTGGGACTTGGATTTTTCAGCAATGCTGAAACTGTTAGGACTTTGGAAACTCTTACAGGTGGACTAAATGTCTTTTGTATTAAGAATGTACATGAGTCCTTGGGGGTCCAGGGATGGAATGTATTGCGTATGCTATGTCCCCCAAGTCCTCACATATTTTGCGGGGGCTAAGTCTGGCACTTGCTTGTGTTTAGCTTGTTGTCTAGCACCAGGATTGGGATTGTGAGTGCTGCACCTACCCAGGGGTGGAGCTGACATACAGTGTAAATGAGGCAGGTCTTCCTCTTCCTTCCACCTCTGTCTCTTGCCAACACACCTTAGGGTTGCAGTTGCAGCTGCCATGAATGGCAGCCCTGCCACGCCATGCTGTCTTGGAGCCAACTAAGTGTGGACTGAAATTCCCAAGAAACTGTAAGAAATAAACCTTTCTTTCCCTAATTTGGGACATCAGGTATTCTGTCTTGGCAACGAGTGAAAAGTAACTAAGACACTAGTTGATAATAATACTGAGTTCTATGGTTTTCCAATTCAAAACTGGTAAGGGAGATAATTCAGTGATTCCATTTGGATCTAGTAAGTGCACTTGAACTAACCAATTGGGCTAAAGGAAAGATGTAAATTATATACTAGGAATATAACCAAAATGCATGACTTCATTGGCAATAATCTCAGACAGAGACTGTCAAACACACATTGTAAAAAGTAATTCAAGAAAACTAAATACAAAGTATGATTAATTCATAAAAACTTGTTAATTTAAAAACTTAATTAAGAACACAAAATAATGGCTAGATTGCTACCTTTTAGATTTTTATAAACTATAATATCCAGTATTGAATGATTAGACAAATGGACACTCTCATAATACTCTAAAAGCAGAGTAATTAGTATGATATTGTGGAAGTTCAACTTATCAATGTTTGTCAACAGCATTTTAAGCAGTACTATGAAATACAAAAAATAAGCCGGGCATGGTGGCGCACGCCTTTAATCCCAGCACTCGGGAGGCTGAGGTAGGCGGAGCGTTGTGAGTTCGAGGCCGGCTTGGGCTACAACGCGAGTGCAAGGCCGGCCTGAGCTACATAGTGCGACCCTGCCTCAAAAAACCAGGCCCGGGAGTTTGGCTCAGTGCCTTAAGCGCCTGCCCTGGCAAGCGCGAGGTTGTGAGTTCAATCCCTGGTGCCGCAAAAAAAAAAAAAAAAAAAAAGAAATACAAAAAATATAAACAAAAGAAAATTTCAGAGACACAGAAAATATTTATATGATTAAAATTTGTTTAAGTTTCAGCATCTTAAAGAAAGAAAGAATAGTGTTCCCATCAACTCAATTCACAAACTGAATCCACAATGTGTTGTCAAAGGGTAAGTATTCAATTTACATTACTTACTACTAGTATTTTCTACTTACTATTATTTAACTATATGGAAATATTGGGGATAACCTTAAATAAGATTGTTTGATATGCTTTCAAAAGCTGGCTGGAAGGGATTATCTTCTCTCTGGGTTTAGATATCAGGAGCCGTATTGTATTTGATATATCACAATATTTTATTTTGAATCTTTAGAGAAGTGCACTGCTTCTAAAATAAATTATAAATATTATTTAAACTTCTAAGTTACTTTAGTTTTATTATTTAAACTTATATTATCCTTGTATATCATATAAATTTCTCTTCTAATTTTTCATACACAGAAAATTCTTAACTGCCTAGTATATAATTCCATTGCTGTATTAGTTACTTTTTGCTCATTGACGAGACAAAATACCTGACACCCCAAATTAGGGAAGGTAAGGTTTATTCTTACAGTTTCTCAGGAGTTTCAGTCCATACTTAGTTGGCTTCAAGTCAGCATGGCGTAGCAGGGCTACCATTCATGGCAGCTGCAAGCTGCAATGTGTGCTGGCGAGCGAGAGACCAAGAGAGGAAGTGAGCAAGAGGAAGACCCACCTTATTTACATTGCATGTTGGCTCCACCCCTGGGTGGGTGCAGCACTCACATTGTCAATTCCCACACCATACTCAGCCCCATCAAAAGTATAGAATCCCAAATAACTCATGTACATCCTTAATATAAAAGACATTTAGTCCCTCTCCAAGAGTTGCCAAAGTCCTAACAGTTTCAGCATTGCTGAAAAGTCCAAGTCCCAAATCTCCTCCAGGATCTATGGCAACTCTTAATTGTAACCCCCTATACAAACAAAAAAGAGGTTAAGCACTTCCAACATATAAAGGCACAAGATAAACATTACCATTCCAAAAGTTACAAACAGGGGAATACAAAGCATTATAACCAAAGCAAGTCCAAAGTCCAGCAGGGCAAACATTAAATCCTGGAGTTCTCTGCTCAGCATCTGCAGTAATCTGGTTGCAAGATCCAAAAGGCTTGAGTGCTTCCATCCCCAAGGCACTTTCAGGGGTTTTAACTTCCATAGCTTCCCTTGCATGATCCAGGTTCCTTGGCTTCACCCTTACATCTTTACACATTGCTCTCTTCAAGCAAGGCAGAAGCTGCCTTAGCCTTTTCTTGTACTTAAAACCAGTGCCACATGGATGTAGCCAAGGTCCACTGCCAGCTGGATCAGTAGCCAGGCTTTCCTCTCTCTTGGCTGTAGGGGTCGACTGCCTGGATTGCTGAGTTTTCTCTGAATGTGATTGTGAGGGACAGTTTCTCTATGCTGCCGCCATTCTGGAATCTGGTGTGGCCACCTCCACTTTGGGACCTGGTGCAGACGCAAATCTTTTGAAAACTCCTGTGGCCTTTGTCATCACTCTGGGACATGGAACTCTGCGGCTTTTTTCTCTGAGCAAACTCTTTCACTTTTGAAGGCCTGAGGCTGCAAAGGGTGGAGACCCGCTATTTCCTGGGATGCCCCCAGGCCATCTTTTTATTCTTTTGTTCCTTCTCAGCAATCAAGGTCTCAGTTCCATCTTTAAAAGTCCACAGCTTCCTGGCCAAACTCACAAGGTTTTAAATCACCATGCTGGGCTCCTTGCTCTTTATTTCCAACATAAATCTGACTAAATGCCCCCAATAATAGCCAGGCCACCGCTTCAACAGTCCGCTGCCTTGAGATTTCCTCCACCAGGTTAATTAGCCCTTTGCCCTTAATCTCAGTCTCAGTCAAAGTCTCGGGACATGAGCAGAATGCAGACAATCTTTCTGCCAAGCTGTAACACACACATGTGAAGTCCAACACCCGGTGTGGTTCTTCTTCCCAGCAGAAACCTTCTGACCCTGGTCCTTATGGCAGGCTTTCTATCAGCCTTCTGGTCTCCTGAGCTCTGACCAGAATCTCCCATACAGAACAGTTTTTCCAGCTCCAGGTATATAGGTGTCATCTCCGCACCTTTTCAAACTCTTCCCCCAACAGCCTGGTCTTTACCAGCAGGCTTTCTATCAGCCTTCTGGTCTTCTGAACTTTGACCAGAATCTCCCATACAAAGCAACCTAAGCCGTTCCAGCTCTATGCATGTAGGCAGCATCTCCAAACCTTTCCAAACTTTTCCTGCAAGCCATTTCCAAAGCCTCTTGAAATACATGGTCAGGAATAGTCACAGCAACGACCCCACTCTTGGTACCAAATTCTGTCTTAGTTACTTTTTGCTCATTGCGGAGACAAAATATCTGACACCCCAAATTAGGGAAGGAAAGGTTTATTCTTACAGTTTCTCAGGAGTTTCAGTCCATACTTAGTTGGCTTTAAGTCAGCATGGCATGGCAGTGCTGCTGTTCATGGAAGCTGCAAGTCGTGCTGGCAAGCGAGAGAGTGAGAGAGGAAGTGAGCAAGAGGACGACCTGCCTCATTTGCATTGTATGTTGCCTCCACCCCTAGGCGGGTGCAGCACTCACATTGTCAATTCCCTCGCCAGACTCAGTCCCATCAAAAATATATGAGAACTTGGGGGTACATAGTATATCACCCAATACACTAACTAAATGTATTATGTTTTTAAAACATACTCTTTATTTTAGGGTACACTTTTGGTAACTAATTTATATATATATTATTAATTTTTCATAAAAATTAAACTTTAATATTTTATAGTTTTTCATATTCATATGAAAAATGAATCTCACCCATGCTTAATTTCATTAATTACCACTAATTTGTTGTTGCTAAGTGGCACTAGAACTTCATAACTTGAATATAATATTTGGAAATGCATGAAGAAATTTATACATTAAAATATTTCATTTTGTTGGTCACAAGTATTTAAAAAAAGAAAAATGAGAATCAGAAAATCATAAACCACCAACAACAAATAGATCAAAAATAAGGCCATTTTTAACCAAACAGAATTAGTCAGGATTTTGTCGAGTCATAGTTTGTGTGAAATAAACCCTACTCTTCACTCGTTCTACAAATTCTGAGAATGATGCCCTTGATTAAAAGTGGTATATGATATCACGAATTTTCCAGACCATTCTTTTACAGAAGTTGAATTTCTCTTTATTCTGAACATTATAATACTACTATGAGGATTAATTTAGAAGAAATAAAGCTATGTTTTAAAATATACAGTTTTCTTAATACTTAGCATGAACATATGTTTCCATGTTCTCGTGTGTGAGCATTTATATATGCATTTATCTATGGACTGTGTTCAGAGTCTTGAAGGGATCAGTTTCTAAGACAACCCCCAGTGACCTTAGATTCTAGTGTAACTAATAATCAGTGTGCTTAGTATGGGCCAAAGCTAGTGGCTTCTAACAAATATAATTTGGACAAACAATGAGCCATCACTTTAAGGATTAAGAAATAAAAAGATTCTGGCTCCTCTCTTGCTCCCAATCTTGCTCTCTTCCTTGCTCTGTTGGATATGGACCAACCTCCATCCTCTGTGCTGCTCTATAAAAAGGTACAAGACATTGAGAGAAGCATCTGACCCATGTGAGACAGCTCCTATTCCCTCCGCAGAAATGTGACACGCTATCAACGCTGTGAGTGACCTTGGAAGCAGCTCTTTCTCTGCGTCCGTGCCTTCCAAGCTGCTCAGCCTGCAAACGAGACTGAAGCCTTGGCTGCTACGTCAATTGCAGCCTTGTGAGAGACCCAGAACCACAGTAGTTAGCTAAGAGAGAATCAAACTCCTGAACAACCGAAACTGGTAGTTAACCGATAGCCGTTTTAATAGAGGACCTCATGGGATAATTTATTATGTCTAAAAATTACAGGATGCCCTATGGTTTTGTTTAAATCAGTACATAAAATGAGACGCACACCATTTCTTTGTTTATTACACTCTACTACCAAACCTCCAGCTTACAAAAGTAATGCCAAGATTAAAACAAAACAAAGCAACCAAAACATCTTAGGTAAAATTGTCATGAAAAGTACTCTGATTATTTCGATTGCTGTAATTTTTGCACAGATAAGTTTAAATGCTAGAAATTACAAAATGTATCTTTTTCACACATGAATGGTGAAAAATACTATCTTGTGGTGATTTTTTTTCTTCTGGCTCAGAAATAGCATGCATATTTTTAAATTGATCTGACAATGTAGGCTGAGTGCTAGTCAACATGTCCTTATTTTTTCTTAATTTTTTCAGTCTGCTTCTTATTATGTGACACATTCTCATGACTTTCATATTCTGCTTCTAATGTACCTGCACAATGCTTTCACTCTGAGTTATATCACTTGGACTTTCTTGTGTCTACGCTGATTTTGGAAGGTTAATTCCTGGAGTTCATAACTTTGTACCCCAGAGATTGTCTACTCGAAATGAAATAGAAAGAAATGCTCACATTCATCTCCCAAAGCACAGCCATTCAATGTTTTAACAAAACCTATAGAATTCTTATCAAGTAAAACATTTTAATTGTACTTATCATTAGTAATGTTAATATATGATAATATAGAATAAAATTTACACACTTTCTCTTACTTTTTCTTACTAAAAATCCTAGGCTAGCTGGTAATATCTTTTTTACATGAAGACATCGATGCTCGAGATACTAAGTTGAAAAAAGTCAGAAGCCAGTAAGTAATTGTATTGGGAACCAAATTGTTAACGTTGACATTCTATTTTTCTGCCAATTAAGAGTACCCTAATTAACTAAAATCAACATTTAAGTTATTGGCAATTCAAATTATAAAACCATGTTTCCTCTTTTGCACCTAGATTTGATCTTGAATATAATAATGTATTAGATCAGATAGTTTGTAATGATTAAAACTTTTGATGTTGCATGATTCTACATAGCAAACTCTTCATATTTCACTGTAAGCCTTTTTCTGTTGTGTAGAAATATGAGCTTAGAGAATGTGCACTTTACAAAAACGTTCCCTTAGAAAGTGAGGTGACACTTCCCACATTGAAGATACTTAAATTTAACACAGTTTAGTAAAAGAATTACATTTTAAATTTTGGTAAAAATTCTACTGAGTCTTTTTCTGTTAAAGAATTACCACACTTGTGATGGTATAGTTTGATTGTCAGGATTGGATTGTCAGATGCTTGGGATATTAGTAAAGTACAAATTTTGTGTATGTTGGGTGGATCGAGGGGCCTGATCTTAGGAATATATCTGGTTCCTTTCTCTCTCTTCCTGTAGCTGTGTTCTTTGCTTTCTTGCTTCCATGAAGTGAGTGGCTTTCCTCTGCTCTGCCTTTCTACTATGATTCTGCCTTGGAGTATGCTGAACATGACGTCAAACCTCTAAAATTGTGAGTCAAAAGACAATTTTTCCTTCTAAATTGTATGACAAGTATTATGTTCCAGCAATGGAAAAGTGACAGATACAGTACTCAAAAAGTTATGAGATAAAATAGTAAATGTGCAATAGAAGACTGAAATGGAATCAAAATTACTATAGATATTCTAGAATAAAGTCATATACTGAAACTGTGATGGTTCATATAGGAAAATTCCATAAAACTAACACCCCAGATCACCCCAGGGTGTGGGAAGTGACTAAGAGAAAGTACAATGAGGTCAGTTTGCCCCTAGAAGAACATATGTATGTCAAACAGTGTATTTGCTAAACTAAGTTCTTTTTACTAGGTGTCAAGTTTCAAGAAAAATTACCTAGATTCAGCCGAGAGTAACGATGACTGTACTAATCAGAATGTGGTTTTTGCTTTAAATTCTGCCTGCTGTAAGGGGTCTGGGCTGTTTTGCCACCTCCCTACGTGGAGCAGGTGGGTCGGCCACTGGACTTGATTAATAAAGGCTCTTCTAAATTCACATTTGGCTGCTTGGTTTCCTATGCTGGTTTTGAACCCATAGCAGAAACCAAGCCTGCATTAAAAAGGAGGCTTATCTGCTGATTATGTTTGTTTTTTAGCCACATTCTTTATTTCTATGATCTCCTAAAGATAAATCATTCTCTCTTAGGCTGCAAAATTTGACTATAAATCATCATTAAAACGTTTAATGTCAATTTGTATGGTCTTCATTAAGCATTCAAACATCTCTATTATTCCTTGAAATATAGTTATCATTTGTCTTTTTCTCTCTTTTTCTGATGATTCCAGTGTATGAAGTTTCAAAGATTCTGATTTTGTTATCATTTTTTGGCTTCCAACCATAGCAATTTGTTTTCTTGTGGGTTTGATGAATTTGTTTTTATCCAGTTGCCAATTTTCCATGAAGTTTTTGTTTGTTTGCTTGTTTGTTTTTATGTTTGAAGTTGAGACCTGGAATAAAAATGAACCCTTCAGACAGAATTTTGGTTTCAATTTGGATCCTGGCTTTTTTACCAGACAAAAGACACTGTAAACAAAATTTTGGATTGGGGGCTTTGAAACCATGTAACTATTACACATTTTATCTGCAAATCTGCTTGAGAACTCTACAAATTATCAGGTGAATTTTTTTGCCCTTATATTTTGCAGACGTGAAGAGCAAGTGGAACCCTGGTGTGTAGCTGGAAAATAAGGACAGATTTATTTCTAGCCCACTAACAGGCTCAGCTCTGTGCAGATTCACCAACTAGATCCTACTCCATGAATTAGTCCTTACTTTGCTTTTGATTCCCTAAGATTCTCAGGATCGCCAGTAGTTATGCTTAAACTCATCAGGCAACTTCCCTCAGGACCACAGTCAGCCTCCCTGCTTAGCTCAATGTTTTAAGTGCTGCCCCCTCTACTTTCTTTAGATGTTTGCTTGAAATTTTGTTTTGTATCAGTTAAAAAATTTACTGTTTTCTGATATCTGTATTTGTCCTATATGTGAATATAAATCTAGGTTCTTAGTTCACTGCCCTTCCAGTAAAGAAAACATTTTTATCAAATCTGCCAAACTAGTATTTATATATTTTGAGTCTAACACCTCATAACTGGAAGTCCAAGTTATTCCATTATGTGTTATGATGTTAAATGGTTAATTCCCTCCCATGACCACTCCCAATTTATGATAATAAAAACATTCCTTGAATTTATAGTATTTATCTTGATTAATTGCATCCTGAATAAATGCATGAAATATTCTGGATCAGAGATGGGTTAGTTATTATTTACATGATAACTTCACTACATTTACTTACACTATTTATATAATAATAACTTCATCTGCCTACCATTTCCCTAGATCTTACCAGCTGAACATGATGAAAGCCAGATTTTTAAAAATCCTGTTATTGGATAGAGAAACATTTACTTTTTAAGTTATAGCAAAGAAAGAATCAGATCCTTGTCCTTCACTCTTGAAAGGAGGGAGACAAGGATGTATTTCATAGAGAGGACATGGAAAGGTCCTGGGTTCTTGTAGTTACTTACTGGAAAGTACATCTCAACTAAAGCCAGGAAAGCCCAACTATTTCTGGGTTCTAAGGGATAGAGGTGTCTCCTGTGAGATGAGAACACACTTCTGAATTAGTTAAATTTGTTTGGAGTTTACCCACTATTGACATTGTTGTAAGTAAACATGACTCGGCAATTTTCTTAAACTATGACTCCAACTTCACAATAAAAACTATTCATAAAGTCCTAATCCTCCATATACATAAATATATTTTCTCTATACCTCACCATATTTTATCAATTTGTTTCCAGAGTAATGTTCCTAAGATTTGAGGATGATAATGTAAATTGATGAGGCATATTCTAATTAAGTGGTTAATTTCAAAAAAATGAAGAATATGACAAAGACAGCACTATCAATTTTCCAAGAATACTTTTTTTTTGGTTAAGGTTTTTTCTTACAAAGATTCTGTGTAAGCACTGGAAGGTTTCAAAGGAAGTTTTAGTTCAAAAGAATTATCAAGAAAAGATCAATGAGATTGAAAACTCATATACTTTGAAGTTTACCATGGGTAAATGCTTACTTTAACTGGTAGTCTTCATATCTTGAAAAAGATATAATAGGGCTGCCAAGAAAATATAATATAATATAGTAAATTATAATATAAAAATCTTTTAGAAAATTACCTATCAGTATACACTTGAAAAAGAGACATTTTTCTTAAAATTAAGAAGTTATGGATATTGTGAAAGGGTAAGAAACTGCTTAAAAGAGAAAAAAAACTTGGGTTGGGGAAAAGGAGAAAAGAAGGATGGGAAAAGGATAAAAATATAAATTTGTTTATATATACATAAAATAGCTAAGATAATTACACTACTAATTCTGTTAGTTCTTGGAAAAGAATAGTAAATACTCATATGATTGGATCAATTTTACATATCTATATCTGGTAATCTAAGCAATTCTTTTGAAGACAATAATATGCAATATTGCAACCATTATTAAATTCCTACCATCTTGTTTTGAAAGCCTATATTGTTACTGTTAGGGGTTTTTTGTTGCTCTTGTAGTTGTTGTTTGTATGTTTCTTGTTTTTGGTTTTTCTTTTCTGTATTTTTTCTTCTCTTTAAAACAGAAAAAGTGATACAGTTGAAAGAAAAAGTTGCTACCCTCCCTTTATCCCAAAGAACAGATTTAAAATTCTGACCTTCATGTAACTTTGTGAAAACACAGGCAAAATGCTAGTGACTCAACATAGCATAGTGTCGAGTGCATACACACTTTTGTGTAAAACAACCTGGAAATCATTCTTACCTGTGCCACTTAGCGAATCAAAAACAGGTTTTCTCTTCCATAGAGGAGACAGCATGACTGTCACAGCCAGTGAGAGCATTCAGGCAGCTGTATGAGAAACCCTAGACAGGGAAGCCCATGAAAACAGGCTTACTGATCAGGCTCAAGGAGGTTGGAAAGGTACCAGCCAAGGAAGCATCTATATCCTTGACACCCTGAAGTCGCCTCTTAGGGCAGAAGGGGTGAAAAAGTTTCTCAGCCTCATTATGAGGGCATTAACCTTAATTGTGAGGGCTCTACCCTCCTGATCTAATCACCTACTTGAGATCCACCTCTTAGTATTATTGAATTGGGGATTAGACGACAGTACTAGAGTTTTGGAGACCCAAGCACTCAGACCGCATCAGATACTTTGTGTGTATTCATTAGTGAGATGTAAGGGTCACAGTGAACTTAATGATCAGTGTTAGATTACAGTGGTTACAGATTTATTGTTCAAAAGAATACACAATTATAGCAGAGGACAGGAATACAACCTGTATGCTTTCTGTACTTTGCATTTAGGTGAACTGTACTATTAATTTTTAAAGACCTAATCAGACTTGGATGTTTCCTGAAGAAAGAGATTGTGTATGTGTACATTCGAAATGTTCATTCTAATTAAACTTGAACATTCATATTTTGACTACTTAAATACGTATACATTTATTTATATACTTTGCATATATGAACTATAAATATGTGAAATATATATCTGCATACACCTTTAGTAGTTGACCACATGAGAAAATACAAAGTAATTTTTACCTTTATTTTTGTAAGGGTCATCAACTTATATTATTAACTTAGTCCAAATTTGTATAAATTATTTAGGAAATTAACAGAAAAATGATGAATAACTAGATTAATGGTAAGTCTGATTCAGAAAATATGAATTCAGTAACATGGATGTTTATCTGTGGTTTCACACTACTTCCAGGCAAATAAAATTTGAAATGAAACATTTTAAAAGCTTTTTATTTAGTTTCACTTGCAAGCTGTGTAATGCATTAAGCATGACATTCAGAACATTTCATCCCAATCTCAAAATAATAAATTCTGTTATTCCACAGTGTTTATTCTCACACAGTTATACTTACAGCAAAAATAACTTTTTCTATTGTCTTGCTTTATGTTGTAACCAGATCACATCCATTTGTCATTTTGCCAGTCTTAATAAGTATCATTTTAATATGTTAGTATTTTCAAAATGTTCAATTCTATTACACCTTATTTCATGATGATTTCTATTCAGTATCATTTACATAATCCTTTCATATGAATAAACACTTGTATATCTCATTACTCATTTCATAGAACATTTTTTACAGGTCATTCTCACTCATGGTACTTGAATTACATTTTTTCCATTCAACTGTAAATAAAAGCATGAGTATTAAGTATCTTAGAAAATTTCAGATAATTACTCTGTGTTTTAAGTCACAAACCAGCTTCCAAGAGCTTTTGACAGATGCTGAATGCTGTCTATAGTTTCACAGCTTTTCCTCTTTGTCTCTAGTGAATAAAAAATACACCTGAAGGAACAGTACAGAGACAGGTTCTGTTATACTTGGGATTCTCTATTCAGTAGTGTAGGGTTCCTGTGCAGTCTAATTAGGAAAAGGTGATGCGATTTGACTTTTGCGAGGTAGAAAACATTTATCACTTTGCTACTATTGGAAATAAATGAACACATGGATTTAAATACACAAACGTGTCTTCACAGAATATAAGCATATAAAATGTTGATATAAATATGAAATTTTTATTGAAATTTAAAGTTGTAACCCAAAACTGCAAAATTCTTTTTCACTTCAATATTTGAGTGTTACTTTGTACTTTTTTTTCTTGTACCTGGGATCGAATTCACAACCTTGTGCCTGCCTTGTAGACACTGAGGCCACTGAGCAAAATTCACAGCCCCAAGAGTTACTTTCTTTGCGCTAATAATTTGATAGAAAGTGAGGCTATATAATAAACAATTATTATTTTCTGAACTCCGTTTCTATCGAAAGATGATTTTTTTCCTCACTGTTTACTTTGTTTATATCCACTGGTCACAGATAAACACAAATGCATTTTGAATCTAATGAAGTGTACATATTGCTTTTTCCAAAAACGGATGCACACAGCATAATAAACTCCAAGGAGTAACAGTAAAAGACAGTGGTGGACAGGAATTTTCATAGGTTTGGTGCAGATTCAGTGATGGGTCCAGGAATTGGGACTTTTCCTTTGGTTGGATGCTGCAGGAGATGAGGGTGAATATGACCGGGTGTCATAATAAATAACATCTGCAGGAAAGGTGGACGAGAGCTTGACTAAAACTGGAATTGATGAGGAAGCAACAGGTCCTCGCGTTAGTCAACATGCAAGAATGGTTCACGTTTTTATGGTTTGTTTTCTCTGCACTGACGTAAGATAACATAGTGATCTTGTCTTTATATCACTTCCTCACAGCCAAGGAGAGGACTTTTCCAGTCTTGGGATTCTGGAGATTATAGGAGACAACCAAGACCTGTCCAGTGTAAGTCATCACAGTGAGGGGATTTATTGGTGTCAATGGCTTCTCTGTATCAAGTGTTAGGACAGCAGCACTTTTCAGCATCTTTTCAGCAGAAACCAAACCGTGTGACACAATGCTGAAGTGGCAGAGTCAAGGTAGTGAATACACTTGTAAGAAAATCATCCCTGTATCAAAAAGTCAGACCCATCTCTCTGATCCAAAACCTCCCCCTCTCTCTAAACATGTTCAAGTTTTTCCTGCTTCACTGCTCACCTTTAAAATGTACCTTAAAAGTATCTATGCACTTATGTTACATTATAACCTACATGAAGTCACAGTTATTGCTTGTTTAACTTTATCATGCATTTTAAAACACGCTGCAACAAACTCATTGCTTAAAAAAAATTAAGGAAATTAGCTTAACTAAAAATCATTATTTTCCAGATTGAAGAGATCAGTACACAAATACGCATTTCAGCACATTAAAAAAACTAATCTATGTAGATTTGAAATAAGCCATTTATATGGATAAATAGTCTAAAACTTACTGGAAAGGAGAGAGAGAAAAATCAATGCTCAGAGTGTGAGTAATATTAGAATTTTCTACAGCCACTAAGTCTTAATCACATTCAGGTGAATCTCCAATCTAATATCCTTTCCCCAGAAAACTACTTCAAGTATTCAGATTGAATAAGGTCATGGACCAAAATTCAGGACCTCACATTTTAGTCATCCTGTTTTCTTTCTTTGGGAGCTAGCACAGAATGTTCTTCATTAGAATCAAAGAATAAACCATTACTGAGAGGCAAACAACACAGGAATAAATGAATGGATGTATCAAGAGAATGGAGAATGAAGATCCTAAGAGAGGGATGGAGTGACCTCTCTCGGGCTGGATCCCCGTGGGCTGGGGTTTGGAGAGTCATTCTAGGATGCTTGTGTGTCGAGCCTGAGCTGGCCTTTCTGAAGAAAACCAGAAGAGAAACTGTGTCATCCACACAAAGAGAGCTACTGTAACTCTCTCCACCAGTCCAAGCAGGCAAGAGGAACCTTGACCATCTTTCAGGACAGCATCTTCAACATGAATAACCCACCCAGGACATGTGGAAATCATAGGCCTGAGCCATATGGGGCAGTCGGCGATGACTCCTTGCTAATGGAAGGAAGGAGCGATGTTAACGCCTGCATAGTCATTAGCAATAATGCGTTTGTGTTACTGAAGCACACAGAAGCTGTAACAGAAGATGATTTCTGTATGAGTAGAATGCTTGAAAATTTGCTTCATAGAAACTCCTTAAAATTATTTTTAAAATCAAAAAGAGGTTTAACTTTGTCTCTAAAAATTAAAGTCCATTTTTGAAAATCTAAGATATTCTTATCTAGAAGATTCATCTGTTCTATAAGAATTTTTAGAGGATCCTGCACATGCCAAATAATCCATAAAATACATTAATCGAATAAAAGTAATATGATTGAAAATGAAATTACTGCTCTTGTCTTTATAGTCTGGTAACATGTTTTCTCAAATAACTGACTTCTCCGAGATGGAAGGATTGTGATCAACCCTCAAGGGAAGATACATTTGCTTTGAGATCAAGTCACTTATTTAAAAAAGCTAAAGCTACATTAGTGGAGAATGGTGGTACTCCCTGTTTGTAATATCATGTCACTTTACATAACTTACAATTAAAGAATGACTCTACATTAGAATATATTCACATTTAAGTTTTGAAATTAAGAGAGAATTAGTTCAATTTCCTCTTTTTTACTGTAGAAAAATCGGCATTATATAAACACCTACTTGTTAAGAGATTGATATGATATGATTATGTTGTCATCAATAATCTTTTATTAATTATGCTTGCAACAAATGCATTTCATAAATCTTATTTACTTGGCTTCACAAAAATATAAAAGCATATTTTTAAAAGGAAACAATATACTTTGCAAAAGGAAAGGGAACCTGAAGATGGCAAGAAGGGAAAGGAAAGGAAGGGGTATTAAAAGAATTAAAATATGTAATGTATATGTACCGGCTTCCCAGGATGAATGTAATCATTATGTACCACAAGCATGTACTAATAGCAAACTCTAAAAACAAAAGCAGTATAATAAGTTTATATCTTTTATTTAAATGTTCTTACAAAAGAAACTTTATCTAACTTATAAAGTTCACTTCCTTAAAACAGAAGATTTTCTTCTTTCAAGAAATCACATCTCATGTAGGAAGTCTATAAAAATTATAGATATAGCTCATGAGAGAATGTTTTAATTTCAGGCCCTTACTGGGTGTGAATTAATCACTGTGAAATAGTCAAGCCTTTAATAAAGAATTTTATTGCCACTGAACTACTCCATTAAAAAAATCAATCATATGAATATTTCAAAGTGCTATATGTTAAGGATAAATATTTGTATACATTTTGCAGCTGCAATTCAAAGGTATGTTTAGAAAAGCAATGAGAAAACTCTGTATTGAACCACTAAAGATTTAAAGTTCAATAACTTTTCAAAATAGAATTTTAAATTTGTCTGCCAAATATGTATTTACATAATATTTCTTAGCACTTTTCTACCATTTATGAAACACCATAGGAATACAAATATAGACAAAGCATAGATTCCTCAAATAACACATAGTCAAAAAAATAACAGTCTAGAAACTAGCAAATAGTATTACTACTTGTATTGGGTGATATACTATTTTCTCCCAAGTCCTCATGTACTTTTGATGGGGCTGAGTTATTGGTTTGTTGTATAGCGCCAGGATTGGTAATGTGAGCACTACACCCGCCCAGGGGTGGAGCCAACATACAGTGTAAATGAGGCGGGTCTTCTTCTTGCTTCCACCTCTCTCTTGCCAGGGCACTTGCTGCTTATGGCTGCCATGAATGGCAGCCCCACCCCACCACACTACATTGGACAGACTGAAACTCCTGAGAAACTGTAAGAAATAAACCTTTCCTTCCCTAATTTTGGGCATCAGGTATTCTGTCTCAGCAATGAGTAAAAAGTAACTAAAACAGAATTTGGTACCAAAGGAGTGGCATCATTGCTGTGACTATACCTGATCATGTGGTTCAAGAGCCTTTGGAAATGGCTTATGGGAAGAGTTTGGAAAGGTTTGGAGATGTCGCCTAGACGCATAGAGCTGGAACAGCTTAGGTTGTTCTGTATGGGAGATTCTGGTGAGAGCTCAGGAGACCAGAAGGTTGATAGAAAGCTTGCTGGTAAAGACCAGGCTCAGGAGGTTTGTGCTGGGAAGAAGGACCACATTGGGTGTTGGACTCCACATGATGTGTGTTATGGCTTGGCAGAAATCTTGGCTGCATTCTGCCTGTGTCCACAGACTTTGCCTGAGACTGAGATTAAGGGCAAAGGGCTAATTAATCTGGTGGAGGAAATCTCAAGGCAGCAGACTGTTGAAGTGGTAGCCTGGCTCTTACTGGGGGCATTTAGCCAGATTTATGTTGGGAATAAAGAGCAAGGAGCCCAGCATGGTTATTCAAAACCTTGTGAGTTTGACCAGGAAGCTGTGGACTTTAAAGATGGAGCTGAGAACTTGACTGCTGAGAAGGAACAAAGGAATAAAAAAGATGGCCTGGGGGCATCCTGGGAAGCAGCGGGCCTCCACGCTTTGCAGCCTGAAGCTGACAAAGGTGAAAGAGTTTGCTCAGAGAAAAAGGCCACAGAGTGCCATGTTCCAGAGTGGCGACAGAGGCCACAGGAGGTCCCAAAATGGAGGCAGCCACACAAGATTCCAGAATGGCAGAGACATAGAGAAGCTGTTCCTCACGATCAGGTTCAGAGAGCTCAGCAATCGAGGCAGTCGATCCCTACAGCTAAGAAAGAGGAAAGCCTGGCTACTGCTCAAGCTGGCAGCAGACCTTGGCAGCATCCATGTGGCACTGGTTTTAAGTACAAGAAAAGGCTAAGGTAGCTTCCACCTTGCCTGCAGAGAACAATGTGTAAAGATGTAAGGGTGAAGCCAAGGAACATGGGTTGTCCATGGAAAGCAATGAAAGTTAAGACCCCTGAAAGTGCCGTAGGGGTGGAGTCACTCAAACCTTTTGGAGATTGCAACCAGATTACTTCAGATGCTGAGCAGAGAACTCCAGGACTTAATGTTTGCCCTGCTGGATTTTGGACTTGCTATGGTTCCAATGCTTTGTATTCCCGTTTGTCACTTTTGGAATGGTAATGGTTATCTTGTGCCTTTATATATTAGAAGTGCTTAAACTTGTTTTCATTTGTACAGGAAGTTACAGTTAAGAGTTTGCCATAGATCCTGGAGGAGATTTGGGAATTGGACTTTTCAGCAGTGCTAAAGCTGTTGGGACTTTGGCAACTTTTGGAGATGGGCTAAATGGCTTTTGTATTGAAAGTGTAAATGTTTCTTTGGGGGTTCAGGGGTGGGATGTATTGGGTGATATACTATGTACCCCCAAGTCCTCATATACTTTTGATGGGGCTGAGTTATTGGTTTGTTATTGGTTTGTTGTCTAGCACTGGGATTGGCAATGTGAATGCTACACCTGCCCAGGGGTGGAGCCAACATACAGTGTAAATGAGGCAGGTCTTCTTCTTGCTTCCACTTCCCTCTTGCCAGCACACTTGCGGTTTGCAGCCACCATGAAAGGCAGCTCCACCACGCTGCCTTGGAGCCAACTAAGCACAGACTGAAACTCCTCAGAAACTGTAAGAAATAAACCTTTCCTTCCCTAATTTTGGGTGTCAGGTATTTTGTCTCAGCAACGAGTAAAAAGTAACTAAGACACCACTTATGTGTGGTAGAAAGTGAAATATGCCATAAATAATGTGTACAAAGATTATGGTGTTAAATGAGATTATGGCAAAGAATGAAGGTGAAAATACTTTCACTGGAAGAATGCTGTACAATAAGAGAATTTGGTAATTTGGTCAGGCTGTTAGTTTTCTAGGTTTGCTATAATAAATTACCATAAACCTGCTGACTGAAAAAAACATGAATTTATTCTCTTATTGTGCTGGAAGTTAGAAGTACAATGAAATAGAATAATGACAAGGTGCTGTTGGATCAAACTCCTGCCCAAAGGAGTTTGGGAACAAGGAAGATTCTCCTTTTGTCTTTTCACACCCCTGATGGTTTCAAGTGTTTCTTGGCTCACAGCAACATAAATCTAATCTCAGGCTCTGTCTTCAAATGGCCTGTTCTTCCACTTTTTTCTTCTGTGTCTTCAAAGGATGATTGTCCTTCAGATTGACTCCACCCAAGATGAATTCATCTCAAGATTCTCAACATAATTATGTCTGCAAAGACTATTGTTTTCCCAAATAAGATCACATTCACAGGTTTAATGGATTGGAACTTGAACACACACACACACACACACACACACACACACACAGTTTTTTTCTTGAGTTCCACTATTTGATTACTATAGAGATTGGTGGGAGGAGTTGCCAGGAAAAAAGTGGAACAAAGTGAACTGATTTGTAGGAGGATACAGCATGATTTAAAATGAATAACTTATCAGTTTAGAAAACATCTTCTAATGAATGACTATTTAGATGATCAGATGGAGTAAGATCAGAAAAGACTGACCGTAGGATTCAGAATGTTCTCAGAAGAAAGTATTGATATCTATATGACAAAGAGACAAGAAGACTGTATTTTTTGAAATAAATATTCTCTTTAACTTTTCCTTAAGTTTTTAATTTTCATTAGTGTGTATTTTCAGTACACAGTGATTAAATTTATCGTGGGGAAGTGGTACATGTACATAGCACATCTTAGTTCTTTCTATTTCCCCTTCCTCTCTCCTACCTTCCTGTTTCCCCCATTTTTTTATTTTTAAGGAAACTGTTAGCTGTGAGTGGAAAGGGAATGAGAGAAAAGAATTAAGGAGACTGAATTCTCTAGCCTCATGTTGCAGTTTGGTGAAAAGTACAAAATCATATTAAAAATAAACAGATATAGGCTTAGAATGACATGCGAACAAATGCAGATATGGGAGAATGTTATTTGCATTGCTGTGGCTATAGCATTTTCTCTAAAGATTAGGTGCATCTCTGAAAATTTGATTGCACAATGCTATTACAGGCCATGTGCACTTTTCAGGGCTTGATTTGGGTGCTACAATCACCCCAGTTTTTTCTTGGGGCCTGACCTATTCTATTCTTTTCCATAATGCATTATGGATATGTGCTATAATAGACTAAAAATGCCCCCAAATCAATGTTCTGTCTACATCACAGATTCAACCAACTTAATGTTTTGAAAAGACTTTTAAGAACTTTTCTACCAAATTGGTATCAGCCTAATTACCAGAACCAACCAAAACATGTTCCAATTGGAATTGACTATAGTTGGGGATTGATATTTTTTGAAAATTAACACATAATAAATCCATTCAGACATTGCCTAAGTCTCATAAAAATAATTTAGAATCAAAAGTGCATCTTAAAATGTAATTAATTTTTCAGGGTTGGGGATATAGCTCAGTGGCCTGGTGCCTGCCTGGCAAGTGTGAGGGCTTAAGTTCAATTCCCAGTACCAAACAAAAAAAAAAAAAAAAGAGAGAGAGAAAAAAGAAGAAGACAGAGATACGTGTCTTGTTCTTGGCTTTAAAATGTAATTAATTTTGCAAGGAGATTTTCATGCTGTGGTTTATTTTCAAAAGACAATAAATATAACTATTTGAATGTAAGAAAATATATTTACATACACCATTATCATGCTTGATAAAAATTTTACTTGTTTATTTGTAAGGACTTGGATTAAACAACTGTGAACACATTAAGTTGTGAATTCAATCATAACACCAAAAGTGTCATTCTCATAAGCCTGAGATTTTCATTGATGACAAACTCTTCCCAGTAACCCAGACATTTATCTAATGCAAACTGAAAATTTATTATACAAAAGCATTCATGGGATGTTTCAAAATAACAATCTTAAGGTGACATCAAATTTTTAAATTTCATAAGGAGATGAAAAACTAAATAAAGTAGTTAAGAGCCTTTTATGAGTGGCATTTATACCTACAATGAAAGTATAAGCTCTTCTATGTTTCCTTCAGTTATATATGAGCCAAGTACTCTATGACTGTCCCTTACTTCGGATATACTTGAAAGTTCCTACAGATATTTAAAAATTTCCCCAAATATTATTATGACTGCATGTAAAAAAGGACCGAGGATATTTTTAAAAGATGTTAAGAAAGGTTAATTATGATATGATGTCACTGTAGATAAATGCCCCCCAAAATAAATGTGAACATCTATTTCTTGTATAAGCTGATTTTTTTGGCATATGAATGTAATGCATAATAACTATAATCATATAGGTGAATTAGTGCATATACATTGCATTTTAAACATTTTAAACATATAAAATTAACCATCACAAAACCCAAGAAACCTAACTGAGAAAGTAGGGACGATATGTGTAATCTTTGAGACATTAATATCTTATATCAGAATATCAAGAAATACAACTCTGCATGACTCATAAAATGATTTTAATATCATTAAACACTATAGTTTTAGGAAACATGGCATCAAAATAAGATGATTTCCTAAGAATAATTATGAACTAGTCAATATTAATTGATTGAGGTACTTTTGAGCTCTTTCAAATAAAAATTTGGAGGGAGTGTTAGTCACATGGAACTCCTGTTCAGAAACCCCATCGCTGTCTGTCTCATCTTATTTTTAGCTTGTCCTCAAAAAATAAATAAATAAATAAATAAATAAAACATGCTGCAAGAGGTGAGGAAGGCATAAAGAGGAATTGTTCTTCCTGGCTGGGATGGGAGAAATTATCAGCAGGCGCTCTGGCTCTCGAGCAAACAGGCCCCTAGAGGCCCAGCATGCAGCAGCCTCTCACACACTCACAAAAAATCCAGCTTTCCCATGATTGGATTCCTCCTAGGGAGCTGACAAATTTGCACTCCACAGGTTTTTGCTCTTGCTCATGTTGCTGTTATTTTCCAATCTACTTTCAATTTATTTTCTTGGGATCCGATGAAGTGGTCTAAGGGTCCCCTTGCTCAGTAGCAGCCCTTGTGGCAAATCGTCACCCACTGTGAGGTTACTTATTACCAGACACGAGTTTGAGGATTCTCTTCCTAGCACAACGCAGACCTTTCCTGCGGTCTCATTCCTAACACATGACCGTACAAAACGCCTCCCTTTTAAACAGAAAGGCTGCAGCGTCTATTAACATACCCCAGACTCTTTGGAGAGTCGACTTCCTAGCTCTATTTGTGGAAAGCATGTTTAGCAGATGTTATTTATAAACTTGGCCATCATTAAACTTCACAAAGAATCGTGAAATAGGATAAATGACATGTTGAAACACAGGATTGCCATTCTTGGGGAATGCTTGGGATGCATGTGAGGTTTCTCAATGGAAAAATGTAATCATATTTCCTCCAGTGTTCTAACTACTACTGTTGGTGGTGTTTTACACACACCAGAGAAAACAGCAATGTGACATGTTGCCATTGTTACTAAAGTTTTAAGAGTGGTAGAGATCAAAGTGCATGTTTTCACTTTGCCAATTGAAATGCTGCTGATTACTATGGGTATGGGTTGGCTTTGGAGATTAAATACCGAAAAATGATAAAACATTTTTTCTTAACTAAGATCATACTTTAAGAACAAAGGGCAATTCAAGTAGACTCAATGTAAGGTTTAGGCAAAAGGTTAAATGTTGACAAACTTGACAAAATTGTCTAATCAAATTCAATTGGCTATTTGATCTTTGTTGTTGCGGGGGGAGAGAGAGAAAGAGAGAGAGAGAGAGAGAGAGAGAGAGAGTGAGAGAACAGAGAACACTTGATTTATTGATCTTATCCATAGACTGGAATTTGTTATTTCAAAAATTTTGGGGTTTCTTCATTTTGTTATATTTATTATATGCGAACAGAAGGTACAAGAAAAAGACTTTCAGGAATTGAGGAGAATTCATTTGAAATATTTCTGCAACGATATTTCTATAAGCTATGACCACTGACTTGTTTGAAATCACACGTGATTGTGGCAATAGAGGCTTTAGGGAGAGAGTTTAATTTAGGAAGTGAGAAATAGTCGTGTTGCCAGGAACACTCTCCATAGATAGTGAATTTTACAGTTTATCTCACTTTATTTGACGTTTTCATCTGTGAGTTTTCTGCATTATGAAATATAATAAATACTATTTCTTCAGCTTAGGTTTAAAACCATTTCCAAAACATCTCCTTTCTGCAAACAATTTTTTTCTGCCCTTGATCATATTAGTAAAAATATGAAATATGTATTTAGACAGTATTATGAAAATTTGACAGAGCGATTTTCTGTCTAATGAATCTAGAAAAATCTGGGCTTGTCTTTTGTATATCTTTTTACTATTATTTTTCTTGTAATTTGTTTGTCTTCTAAAAAAAAATTTTGATCCACAGTAGACGGATGATTATGGAAATAAATTTGATCTGTTACCATACTATTCTAAATGAATGTTTGAAATTTGAGTCAATATAAACAAGAAGAATTTCTGTTTCTCTCTGTTTGTTTGTCTGATGTTATAAAAAATATTAGCTTATAAATATTCTCTTAAGGGTACTGTGAAGGCACATGTTCTCTACCTGTGAAGATATTACAATGGGCTGAGATCAAGAAACTAAAGTCTAGCAAGGCAATGAGTAGTTTCCTGGTCTCTCATTCATTCCCTGAGATGACAAAACCATCTTTCCTTACTGCTGCCTGCAGAGATTCCTGGTTGAACTGCAGAACTGATGGCCAAAGGAGGATAAAATGAAGATGCAAAAAAAATGCCTTGCGAAGTATGACACTGAGGCAGCTGTAAAAGCAAGATGCCAACTTCTCAAAGTTCCAACTTTGTTTAATTTGTGGAGTTCCCTGAACCTTCCTGAAGGTCATTATTGACATAACGTTCACATGTCTCCGGGTATAGGCATTCCTTCAGACAACTGTCCTAGTAAAACTGTAAGCAAAATAGTTTATCAGAAGGCAGCAAAACTTTAGTAAAACAGATTCATCACTCCATTTACTGACAGCTCAGACTATGTTTAGGGACTGAGGACCTCAGACACTTTAACAAGATCACAAAATATTAACAATCAACATATATAAAAAAAGTCAAAATGTATTGGTCAGCTCTTCTTTGACTAGGAGAAAATATGTGACACCAACAAATTAAAGCACCAGGGTTTCGTTTGGTTGTTAACCTCAGTACATGGCCAGTTACTTCTAAGGTGGAAGGGCACAGAGTAGCAAAGGTGTTCACTTCCCAGTTGCTGCCAAGCAGAATCTGATGGACAGTGAGCGCGAGCAGAAGGTTAAGGGACCAGAAATGTCCCCAAGGTCATGACTTTTTGGCCTACTCAAACACATTCAAATGTGCGTCACTGTTCTCCTAAGGGTCTCTCAAGCCAATCAAGCTGGCAGTCAAGTTTAACCATCACAAACAGTAAAATGAGGGAAACATGAGAGGGGAGGTAGCCTGGATGTGCACGGAAAAGGCTTACAGAAAAACTATTGTGGTAGCCTCTTCACTTCTCAATTTTTGGCCTCATTTACCTTTTGATCTACTCAGCAAAAGCTGCCAGTCTCCCACATTACACACTTGCATGTATGTATACATACGCATACACACAAACACACACAAAATTAAAAATGAAAATTTAAAAAAACAATGTATCTTCATCTCCCTTCCCATTTCCAGCATATATACACTTGTGCATTGAAACTTACTGAACTAATTTCATCTCTAAACTGTAAATTCCTTTCTAACATTGGGTCATAGCTTAATAATGCTTATTTCCTTTCCACCTGCATATCCATCATCAATAGAAAAAGCACTTTGTCAGATGGCTGCATCACTTTAGTTAATGAAGTCTCAGACTATGTTTAGGCACCAACAAGGCACCTCAAAGAAATGTTTATGTTGGTGGCCAGTCTCCTAAAAAGGACACAAATATGGCTGTGGACAATCATCTAATCACCAAAAAGAGAAACGGATCATACATGAAGCCAACACAGCAACGAAGAGAGGGCTGAATGTATCAGAAACAAATTGACATGCAGTCTTAAATACATCATCCACCTCTGGATCAATCAAAGTTCTAACTCTAGACTTTTTAGCTGGGGGGCTTTTCTTGTTTAAGTGAGTTTAATTCAAATCATCTGTTACTTGTTTTGACCAGTTAGATAAACCAACAGGTAGGTTGAAGGAGAGATGATAGATACCACTAACATCATGACATGGATAAGAAAATGTATTTGCCCTGAAAAAGGGAACGCAATGGAAGTAGTATTTATCTGTGTGAGCTATGAAAAGCATCCTATTTACTGGTTGCAGAACACATTACCTCTTTAAATGGTGACACCAATCAAGTTTCAATATATCACTGTCTCTATCATCAAAAGTGCTTATGTGGGTGACAGTTGGTAATCAGTCTTCCAGTGCAGGGTCCAAGGGAATATAAGAGCCACATGCTGTTTGATCCAGGTGATTGCATATAAATAGTTGCATTTATTCTGAAATTTTAATACTTTTAAGGTAAAAATCGTTGTTCTTTATTGTGTAACCTCTAAATAACACAAAAGAATTTGTTCAGTTTATATAATACAAATTACTAGAAGTCACTTACTTTATTGCAAAACTAACATTCATTTAATATGCAGCATTGAATTTCTCACAAAAATAAATGTCTAAAAGTTTGCCCAATGTTTAAACAATTTCCAGAACATAGATAAGAGTATTCATTTGTTCTTTTTTCTCCTTAAAATAAAGGAACTATTTATAATTTTAATAAAATGATTTATTGATTCAGAAGAACAGACTTGGAATTCTAACTCTGCTAGTTAGCCATTATTGATAGTAAGTTATTAAATCTCTGTAAATCCTATGCAACTGAGAGGTTTTATTTTAGTCAGTATTGAGTGACATAACGAAACACATATGCTTATGTAACTATATATGTATATATCCATATATAATATTTAAGCTATATATATTATGTAAGATAAGTTAAATTAATAAACCACTATTTGATAGATTAACTTGATTTGCTATAACTAGCTTGCTAGTGTTTTGATTTCAATACCTCTCAGGACTATTTGCTTTGTGTGTGCAAATGACATTACTAAAGTGGTCCGTCACCTTGTGAATAGTATCCTAGCAAGAGTGAAACTTTATGACCGAGAAAAACAGTTACTGGATTTGAAAGAAATGTTTAGCATAGCTACTGCTCAATTCAAAATTTACCAGTGATTTGCCAGTCAAGCTGTGTAACACTATGGAGCACTAACTCTTACATGTACAATAGGAATAATATGACCTAGCACTGAGAAGTTCAGAATAAATTATACTGTACATGTTACAAAGGTACTGTATTTGAATTCTGACTGTAGCATATAAAAGATTCTTTCCAGGAAATGACTACATCTGTGACAGAAGAACATCCTATTTAATGGAAAGTAACCTTAGTTTTCTGTGTAATAGGTATACATAAATTTAGAAACTATAAGCCAGGCATGGTGGTGCATGCCTTTAATCACAGCATTCAGGAGGCTGAGGTAGGAGGAGTGTTATGAGTTCGAGGCTGGCTTGGGCTACAACGTGAGCGCAAGACTGGCCTGGACTGCATAGTACAACCCTGTCTCAAAAAACTAGGGCCAGGAATTTGGCTCAGTGGCTTAAGCACCTGCCTGGCAGGCGTGAGGTTGTGCGTTTGATCCCCGGTGCCACAAAAAAAAAAATTTAGAAACTATATTTCTTGTAAGTATTCACTACCATGGATCTATTGTTTCTACTGTTTTTATAGTATAGGAATGTAGCCTAATCTGAATAGAATTTTTAAGGATCTCTGAAATGCTTCTTTAAATGCCTAATACTGTCTCTGGGAAAAATCTCCACAGAATTATTTTCGTTGGAAAAAAGAAGACATAGACACTATTATGTGAGTTCATCCAGAAATACATAATCAATATGTTAGGGAAACCTTCAGTAATGTATTGTTTTTTAATGTTTTCCATCATTTGTGGTCCCTCTAAGGATAGGACTGAGGAAGGGTTTTGTAGAATTAGATCAGAGGTAAAAAGGACAAGATGGGAAAAACGAATGCAACTCTGTGAAAATTCATCTTGATTGTCAACTTGATGGGCTGGAGAGAAGCCAACAAGGGTAGTAAGCACATTCCGGGTGTGTCTAGGTGGGACATGCAGCCCACTGGAGAGGAAATCTGGTTCTTGACCCCTGTCTTTCTGGTGCTTTTTATGTGTGCTCTGCTTCCTGACCTTCCAAGGACATGAGCATCCTTTCTCTCTCAGCCCTTCCAGAGTGATGCTTCCACCTTGGATTCAACAAACTATGGACTGAATTCCATCACTGAAATAAAACCTGGGATAAAATATGAAGAATGAGCAAAATACCCCAAAGACAGAACTAAATGCATCCAAATGCAAAGGTAATGAAATATTTGGGGTAGAAAAAAATCAATTGGTTAAAACTGGGAAATAATTTCCATGATAATGATTTTTCCCAATTGCAACTAATTAGTTGAGAATTATGATTTAATTATTGACAAATTCATGCCTACGAAGAGCTGCAGCATTTATTTCTTGGCTATATAAAATGATTGGATCTTTTGATTTAAAAAGGCTATTTCATGGCAGTGACGCTTTTAACAGAGCAATGGGTAAACTAACAGGGTGCAACAGTGGTATAGCTTCAGAGATAAAGCACCTAAGAGGTGAAGCTAGATTGTTAAAAGATTACCATGCATTTGTTGTTGGTTGAGGGCTGCTCTTGGGGAAGTCAGTTCTTTAACACTACTCCCCTTCACACAGAAATCCACAGCTTCTCCTTCCGTAGAAACTTGTCACTTTTAAATCAGGCTCATATGCATTGCAGTAACAGTAGAGAAAGAAATTGAATGACTCACTGCAAGCTCACCTGTAAAGGTAAGAATGGTCAATAATGGTAAAAAAATGAGTGAAAGAAGAAAGAAAAAGAATCATATCATAGCAAAGGTAATGAGGGCCAAAGAACATAGAAATTAGAAAGAATTTTATCAGAGCTCACCTAAGTCCAGGAAAGAAATTTAGTTTAGTTTGGATAAAACAAGAAATGCGTCTAAAATTAATTTTTGTTTTCTCCGAGTCAGTCCTCTGTACTTTGATACGCAGTTCTGAGAAGGCAGCATGCCAATTATTCTGCATGCCAAAATATTGACCAGGTATCTTCTTCCCCAATCCTCACACCCTTAAATAACATGTACAATATACACACAAAATTACATTTATTCCTCTCCTTCCCCGCTATTTCTTTCTTTCTTCACCAGATTGTGTGGTCTATAGAGTGAAGTGTCTTAAAATAACATATGACATGAAAAGAAAGTCTAGCACTTCCCTTATTTTTTAATATCTGTTTTGCTACAGGCTATGGAAGAAGAATTTTGTTAAATATGAAGCTCACTCAGTGAAGTGATCATTATACATGGATAACAGAAGGTAACTCGGTGGCCAGCTTGTGCTAAGAGAGTCTTAAAATGCATACATCCACCAAAGAGTATACATGTTCAGTAACTTCAATTGTATTGCTTCAGGCAAAGTACTTACAGACTTACAACCAGACTAACTGGCAGAATGTGCTGAACAATTAACTTTTGTTTTAAAATAAAACTACTTTCTTTTAAATTCAATGGCTCATAAGATATAAAGGGAAGTCATTAAAAATAGCTGCAGGGTATTTTCCATAGTGGAGAGAGAAAAAACACTCTCAATGTTGAAAATTTATTGCTAATTAAGACAGATGTGTGAATAATGACACATGCACAAGTCATTTTTCCCTACTGTCTTATATTCAAGGAATTTGATCTGAGCTTAATCAAAGCCATAAATTCACACTAGGAAATATTAATACTTTTTATTTAATGAAAATGTAATTTTTCTGGTTATATTTCATTTGTTAATTTTGAAATTTAAAGGATTAAATTACAGTTGTTGAATATTCACCAAACTGAGCAATCAGTACCTTGAAGTTCTGGAATTATTTCATAGAAATGTGTTCAAAATTATATCCAGATGTTATTCTTTCAATATGCATTCAAATTAAAACTGCACTGACATGTATACTATTTTGTAGCACTTTGAACTGCCAATACAACCTGAACATTTCCATAATAAAAATTAAAATTTCAAAGAATAAATTTAATGCTTAGAAAATATTCCATACTCATTTCTTATTGTGAAACTTCAAATTTTTAATGATGTTATTTTAAACAGTACCATGTTTAGAACATCCTTACTCATAAATTTATGATTATTTCTTTTGAATGGAATATATATTCCTAAAACTGTGCTTTATATGTAGTATATATAGCATACAAGTACACACAATTTTCTGTTTATAGATACATATGTCTATAAAATATATATATATATATGCATATATGTAAAGGAAAATACACTAGACAGAGTTAATCAGGCAAAGAAGACATTATTCAAGGTTATTAAACATAAAAATTGAAAATTCTTCTGAATCTCAAAGTAGACAATTTTAATTAATTTTGGTTTGCTTTGTTAATGTTGGGTTGACCTAGCAGGAGCGTCACTCATTGGTGTGAAGTTTTAGCTGCGTGTACATAGATGTCAGTCATGGGCTAGTTCTTGATCCTGTTTACAATACCACCATTGTCCACTGTCTTCTTCAGGGTCTTCTGAGAGGAGGGTACTCTTCAGGTTTCTAAGATATTACCATTCAGCTGAGGGTTCTTGCTCAGTTCAATCAGAAATCGTGAATTGGCAAAGTGTAGCTTTTTCTTTTGGGCATTAAGACTCCTGAGCTCTGATTGTCATCAGCTATCAGATCTTAAGAGTCAGTGCACTCCTTGCTACTCAGATCCTACAGCTACTAGCAGGCCTTGGAAAAGATCTAACTGGAAACCAATGGGTGGATTTTGTGAACGCCTTGATGTAACTTCTCTAAAAAGACCAAGTCATATTTTTATGTAAAGCAAAATGTATGTATCTCTGGGGAGGTAATCAACAAGTAATGTTTTCATAAAACTCTAAAAAATAATAGGTTTTAAGCTGAACACTGTATTATGATTCAAAAACATAGATCCATTTTCATAGGAGAAAGATTGACAACTTATATAAATGTGATCAAAATCATTCCAAGACATATAAGCATGATTGAGTTGTCCAAATAAATTCATAGGGCTGGAATCCAGGATTTATCTGTATTTGTACTATGGTCCAAATTCTTATCAATGAAAATGAAATTGCAAAATACTTTGTAAGTTACTGCAAACTCATGCTTGCAGCTTACATCATTGGCCAGTTTTTCTGTTACTGTCATGTTAAGTGATTTCAGACAAGCTAATTAATCTCTTCCTTACCTTAGCCTTTTCACCATTCCTTGTGCCCATGGGGGATGGGATTGGTCCAGCTGGTGCATAATGTAGTTCCATCAAAATTGGATTTCAAGTCCAGTGAATGCCAGGCTACAGTGGTGTCCAATGAGTCTGTTTTGGGTGGCACTTTTATTTCTGAAACATGCATTTCACATTAAATTGCAAAGTACAGTTGCTTCTGGGAATAGCTAGGGAATGTAAATATTAATTCCAACTCTCCAGCATTTGGGAATCACAATATGAATAAAATAAAATTTAGTTACACCTGTATTGCAACTTTAAATAGGGTAATAGAGACAAGTTGTGGTTAGTGAGGGTAATATAGGAAAGATCACAGGAGAAGTTTTAAAAGCATAATTTTACAAAGAATAATGAATGATTGTTTTCTGTTCAAAAGAGGAAGAGAAGGGAGGAAATGTGACAACATAAAGGGAAATGAAATGCTGGCAGGCTTAGACATGAGTTGTTATTTTTTCTCTCTATCTTTTCAATGTATGTGTAGATTGTATATGTTTCAGGTATCATATCACCCGATTGACACTTGCGCATACACAAAACATGTTGAAGATCTTCTGTGATTGGTGTGACAGCCCCAACCCTTCTAACCCGAACAGAGTCGTGGTATATCGTGCACCAAATTTTCAAGTTTTAAAATGAAAAGAATGTTAAATATCTCATTATTTTGTATCAATTACTTTTCAAAATGATTTTGTGAATATATTGAATTGAAATATATTACTAAACTTTAATGTACCTGTTTCTTTTTACCTTTTGCGGCTGTGAGAACACCTAAAATGTTATATATGACTTACTTTTGGATTCTTCATTGGCTTAAAGGAAGACTGACAGTAAGAACATGCTAACGTGGAGTGTTGAGAGCCCCTTGGTTCATCACTGTGCATGCAGCAGAGCGATAATCCGTGGGTAGATGGCCTCCCCTCAGCTATCACTGGTGAAAGTCAACCCTAAACTGAAACATGCCGGCCAAGAAAAACTCTGATAGTCCCCTTACTAGTTTAAAATGCAGGTAATTAAAATTGCATTACCATCACTTTGAGGGAAGCATGTTAAAAAGATGATTAAGAGACATGCTGTTCCATATTTCTTCAATAAACAGAATGCTGCAAGCTCAGGGGAAATGGAGTCATATAGTATTTGACTTCATAATCACTATACCTTGCACTATACTCTTGGTCTTCAAGTAGGAAATAACAGCTTCTGAATAAAAGTGTCAAAGCAGTGACACATCAATAAACCCAGGAAAGATTCACCAACATATGTTTATTAAGCCTTAGTCTATCTTTCCTTGCATTAACATTATAAAATGAAAAATGTCCCTACTGAATTAGACTAAACAAATTTGTAAAAATCTAGTAATATAACAGCATTAATGCTACTAATAATGACTAAACCTACTGACAATTATCAAGTAAAAGGGTCCTACCCCCACCACATGAATACATATACTAGTTTAATCTTTAGTACTTGAGAACAAAATAGGACCTAATAATATTCCCATGTTATACCTAAGGAATCTAAGGTAATAGAAGTTAAATTATGTGCTCAAGGTCACCTATGTAAAAGGAGTTGAGATGTAAATATGATCAATATAGTTGCAGTATTAATACAAGTATGAAATCCATATATTTTACACATGCAATTACTCAACATATATTATCCCTTACTACTAATATAAACTAAGCTGCACCTAGGGGGATTAGTTATAGGTTTGTAAGTTTTCAGTGCAATAAAACGCACTGAGAGTTAACCATGTCAGTTTGTATTATCCTCAGTCATTTGTGTTCTTCAAAAATGTCTCTGTCTATGCCTATTTTCACCCTCTTGATCTTCTTCCTCCTCCACACCATCATTTAAAAGATGAACAAACAGAGGCTCATTTGGCTGATTAAAATGGTTAAGCCACAATACTAGTAAATGATCCTGCCAGAATGAAAAGTCCACTCTGTTTGATTTCAGATCTCATTCACATAATCAATATTCTATAGCCATATTAAAATTTTTTCTGAATTACCTCCACACGTTTCTTTAAACTTGATTTATAGCTAGTTACAATGATATATGGAACTCTTCTAGTCTTTTATTTTCTAAGCTAAACATGTCTTTTCCTTTATCCTACTTGTAAAAGATCGTTACTTTTCAAAATGAATTTGGCACTTTTAGTCATTTCACGATTTCCTTTGCATTCAGATCTAGATGGCACATCCTTCACACAACAGTATCACTTTGTCCAAACACTTCTTTACACTCTTTTTTGCTGAAGAGGAGGTTTTGGAGCAGCATATTTTTGCGATGGAGACCGAGGGTCAAAGCAAATGGCTGGAAGAAGGAGGCAAAATGAAGGGCGAGATCCACCCTGCCATGACCCCAGTGGGGTCCTGAGAGGGTGGCGATGGGAGATTAAGGAAAAAGTACACACATAAAAGGAAAACTGGGACCGGGCAGGATCTCACCTCTCTGATGGCAAGGCAGTGACAACCCAGCAGGTCTGTTTCTTTATTTATACACAGTAGAAAGCAGGGAAAGCACATGACGGAGTCAAAAGTGCAAGATCTCAGTGTTCTGCTGGGAACTCTGAAAGCAAAACATCCCCAGAGCTGTCAGTACTGTAGTTAACGGGGAGAGAACCAAGGCCAGGCATGCTGGACAGGTTTGGCTTGAGTCCCAGCAACTTGCTCACACGGCTTGCCTCTGGTGCTTCTCATTCTTGGGGAATAAAAATGATTGTAAACACTTGTTTTTTTTAATTTACAAAGAATCTGCATAAAAATCACTCAAACATGCAAGCAGGTTTAGCAAGGTCATGGTACAAGGTCACAAAGCCATACACAGAAATCTAGCGCTGGCCTATATACAAGCAATGAACAATTCAAAATTAAAATTTTAAAGGCACAAGTTACAACATCACAAAAAAAGCTTAAAGTAACATTATTGTATAAATCTACCAAAATATATTCATTATCTGTACCATAAAAACTGATCAAAAGTACTCAAATACAACCTAAATAAGTGGAGAGAGACTATGTATGTGACTTGGACAAATATAAAAACATTTATTCTCCCTAAACTTATCTATAGATTCACCTCAGTATTTGTCAAAATCTGAGCAGAATTTTTTTTTTCAGTGAAGGTAGGCATTGAATTCACTTCTGGACAGGTCAAGTGGATGACAAAGGAGAAACATTTATATTTGAACTTGAACAAAGTCAGTTGACTGTATCTAAGATATATTCTCCACCATGACTCTGTCGTTAATAGGAAAGCCGATCAAATCTTCCCTCTTCTCCATTGTTTCTCTTTTCTTGGGCATTTGCACTTTTTCACGCAGTGATATTCTTGATCATGTGAGGAAAAGTCTTCTGGAGTTACTAGTGGACAACCGTTCTTCTTCATCCACGCTCATCAGAGAATCCACTGGATATGAAGCTGCCCTGTAGTGCTGGGTCTTAAGTCTTAAACAAGTTTGAGAATACTGTCATAGTGGGCATTACTTCTGATCTATGTCTATCTGAATACATTTTTCTATGTTCCCGAGAAATGCTATTTTGCTTTCTTTTTAGCATCCATATATGAAATCTCCATTCCCTATTTCTTAGTCTTGTTGCCATCTTTATACCTATTCACATTGAATTTGCTTACCTAGATGAGAGTTTAATTCAGATTTAGGTGTTCATTCTAATTCCCCTGCTTCTCTATGTCCATGTGAGGCAAAATAGCCAAAAGTTAAATTTGTGGATAAAAAAGCTTCTTTTGGCTACTTCAACAACAACAATAAAAGATACAATTGATTTCCAGTGTATCGATATTCATCTTCTAAAAAGCAGATAGAACATTCCTTCTAAACATGTTTTGTTTCAAGACTGTCTATGTACATGGTTCTAAGGACACAATCTTAAATTAAATCTCTTGATGTCACATTTCACACTTCATACACTGACTCAGCTTTGTACTACTCCTCAGGGAATGAGTATTTGGATGACCACAGAGACATTAGTGAAGAGAAAAAAATCCATCCATCCATCAATCAATCAATCAATCACAGTGTTTTGTTAAAAGCACATGAATAATCAGAAGTTTAGAAGATACTTTACTGGTTTGCACATAAAAGCTGGTCTATGATAGGTCAGATGTGTGCTTCCTCTCTCCCGGCTGCAGAGCTCCCCCAGTGACTGTTCTCAGAGACCTGCGCCTGGGGAACAATTCTCCTGTCCTGGGACACAGCACAGCCCCATCAGAACATCAGCCATTGCAACTCAGCCAGTCTCATTTCACCACACCCATGCTCTCCCACCCCCCACCCCTACCCGTGTAAAGCTCACCTCCATAAATTTGACTCAGATTCCTTTAGAGTTGTTCCAGGGAAGTATCCCTTGGAACCACAAAGTGAACTTGGCTGTATTTTTTACTGCATCACTACTGCTTACCTAACAGTCTACATACCACCATACCAAAGGAATGGAATTGAGCTATACCTTTTTAAACTCTCAGTTTCTGGCAAGAGACTAGAATTGCGTTTTCAGTTTTTATAACTGTTTGTCATACGACCTTAGGTAAATGGCTTAATCAAGTTTTCCTTTATAAAATGAAGCTTTTATTTTCCTGATTCTTATGAGGCTTTAATTTCCATGATTCTATGATTCCTGAGATGTAGAGGGAGCAAAGTCGACTGCAGAGGCATAAAGAAATTTCCTGCTGGTTATTTTGACACCTATAAACAGAATAATAAGTTCTTTTATCCTGTATTAATATATAGAGATGGCATATTTTAATATAATCTTTGTGAAACATTATTTAGATGTATTCTGGGGATGTTTTTCTTAGTGTACTAACAGATAAGGTAGGAAGAAATTGAAGTAACTTCTCAAACTGAGGAATAAAATAATGCCCACTCTAATGACAGATGTACACAATTACAAATTCTGGTTATCACTAAGGTGACATATATTACACATTCTCAGGGTTTCACATGCATATGTGTTCTAATAAAATTTGTGCCAAAAACTTCCAGTCATTATCTACCCTTAAGATCCCAATAGATTTTGTTTCTTTTCATTGATGCTCAGTTTACTTCTAAGATATTAAATTTTAGATGACTATCCTGTTATGAAATTATTTATATAATATGCATTACAGTATCACTATCAGGGCTTTACTTTCATTACTATTCTATTATTTAAAATATTTCTAGTAGCCAGGCGTGGTGATGCACGCCTTTAATCCCAGCACTCAGGAGGCCGAGGTAGGAGGACCACTGTGAGTTTGAGGCCGACTTGGGCTACAACGCCAGCGCAAGGCCGGTTTGAGCTACATAGTGCGATCCTGCTTCAAAATACTAGGGCTAGGAGTTTGGCTCAGTGGCTTAAGCACCTATCTGGCAGGTGCGAGGTTGTGAGTTTGATCCTTGGTGCCACAAAAAATAAAATGAAATGAAGTATTTTTATCACTGATACAAAGATGCTTTAAATGACTCATCATTTTTGAAGATAATGTTTTAAACTTGTCATGAATTGTTTCAAATGCTGAAGCACCTAAATAGTTTAATTACTATGAATTTTATTTGCAGAAGCTCTCTTTATGTTTCTTTCTTGTAGGTGCCCCATTCACTGGCTTTTGTGTTCCCTTCTAATGAGAAAGCAGGACTGAGCACACAGGTGGGTGATAGAGTATGTGCCAGGTGTGTGCAGTGTCTTGGCTTTGATCTCCAGCCACACACACACACAAAGAAAACAGCATAAACAAGGGACCGCTGTCTTCCAATGCAATCTCACCAGCTGCTAAAGCTATCCCGTGGCCTGTTGACTGCTGGAATCCTAGATGACATCCATCACTTAGAACACATTGTGCTAATTCAGTTTTCATATCTGGCTTGTGTTGCTTCCTCAGTATCTTCAATCCTTTTCACCATTAAATCCAAACAAAAAACTACCATGTGGTCTTGAAGACTAATCTTAAATTTAGTTTACTTAGTCAAATCCTGAAAGCATTCCAAATAGTTTTGAATATTACATATTGCATGACTAAAGAATTAAAATGTGGTGTATATGATCTATATGCTAATGCTGTTTAAAACACTATGACTGTTATGTGAGCAGTACTTACATACATATCAATGTGTTTAAATGCAGAATACTGATGAAGTACTAGCGTAGGTTGAAGATACTTATTTTCGTACAGCTTTTATTTCAATATTTTATTATATACATACACTACATTTCAGTTAATTATGGTTTGTGAAGATATTCCATAGTTTTTCATAGTTCATTTTTTGTACAGTCAAAATTAATCATGACTTGTTTGTGATCTAAATTAATTGTGATCAAACATTTTATGTCTAGTGCCCTAAATTAAATTTCATAATTTCTTACACTACTTGACATATTTTAAAAGAATGACTAAATTTTGTCATTGGTGAAACAACTTCAAAAAGTATAATTTCCAACACACTTGAAAAGTTAGTATTTTTAAATACTATCAAATATATTCAATGAAATGTATTAAAATTCAGTAAAATGAAGTATATAAATGTATTTAATAAAATTTAAGTAGTATAGCAATTTTACTTTACATTTATGCCCGAGAAATCTGACCAAGGTTATATTTAAAAACTGAAATTTATACATTGCATTAACAATTATAACTTCAAGAAGAATGCACATGATATAATGATTATTCTTTGTCAATTTCCCTATCAAATTTTCTAGCAATGAATATAGTTTACAATTAACACTTAATTAGGTTACCTTTTCCTTTATGATGAAGTTTTAAATATAATTTTTGCACTGAATTGGGATTAGTAAGTGAAATTGATTTAAAATATTAATATTACAAACTGACAATTTTTTATTAGATGCAGCAGAAATGTTTCATGTACTTTTGGACTATTTACCTACAAAACAGACAAATTATATTGCTATTTTTTTTAATTTATAGAAGTTCAGGTTAAAGAAATTTGTTCAAAAAACAAGAAACATAAATGCAAGAGAATTGTCACTGAATTGTTTTGAAAATTTTTATTATCACTTGTTGGCAACACATAACAATTATATTCATTGTGGCGAGTCAGTGCATACACATAGCATCACTCGTACTTTTTCTCTGAGCACTTTGCAGTATGTGACAATGACATAAGATTGACCCAATTGTTCTTTAATGCTTTTAAAGAACAATGGAAGTCCTGAGTTTAAAAGCACTCTTGCCTAGTCATTAATCAACTGCGAGCTCAGTTTGAAGGGATATCAAAATTTCAATATTAAAATTTAGCGATTGTTTAGGCCAAGAATGACTCCCCAGAGCTCCCTTGCTCACAGAGCTGGGGCTTTTGGACAGCGATTGGATCATGGGACACTACAGCTGAATGTGACATTGGGAGGTGGCTTACTCAGAAAAGGGGGCTCACTGGAAAATGTCTTGGAAGGGTCCATTTCCTGCCTGTCCCCTCCCTGGTGCCCCACTTTCCTCTGCCTGGCTCACGCCACACCTGCATCTGAGAATCTAACACTTGTCAGTCAAAATAAAGCTCTCCTCTTTTAAGCTGAAAATGGTGGGTACTTTTGTCCCAGGGATGACAGTGTGCCTAAGTCAGCAATGGTGACTAATTTTATCAAGTACTATTTCACTTAAGGGTAATTTAAAAAACTAGATAGTTAAAAAGAAACTGTAAGCCAGAAGTTAAAATAAATAGAGTAATTTTCCAAGCCATATTTTAAACTAAAAATTGTGTTAAATATGATTTTGTAAACTCTTAGGATTTTTAGCTTAGTTCAGTGTAGAGCAATATCAACTGTACAGATAATATAAAAGTCCCATTAATGCTGAGAAATGAATCAGCTGAATTACACATATTTTGTCAGAAGGCAAATGAATAAGTGGACAAATAAGCCTTCCCATTAGTAAATTAATGTGCAGCCTTAATAAAGCTGTATGTATATTAGTTAATTAACAGCAGCATTATTGTACACTGTAATAGTGAGACTTCACTAATTTCATTTCTTCATGTAGCTTATGAAATGATTCAAAGTTAACTTATGAAAGCTCTTGTTTGAATGCATCCATCAAAAGTTCATGAATTGAAACAGAATCCCTCATCAGTTAATGGCAGTTGGAGGTAGGGCCCTTGAGAGATACTTAATATCAAATGCACAAGGATGGTACCTCCAGGATATTATAAGAGACGCTACAAGAAGAGCACCAGATTTCCAAGCTAGCATGGTAGAGCAGGTGTCAGCACCATTGTGTTGGACTCCCAGTCTTCTGAACTGTGAGGCAAATAAATTTCCATTCTGTATTAGATTAACTGGTTTCAGATACTTTGTTACGACAGAAAACAGACTAAGACACCTAAATATAATATCTATTATTTTATAGTTGTGTCCAATGCTTTGAGCAAATCAAAACGCAGTGCTTTGTAAATTGTAGAGTGCTTGTGATTAAGAGAGGAACTTTAATTACAATATTGGTAGAAGCATGGCTTACAGAAAGTCAATCCAGCATACAAACATTGTGTGGTCAATATCAGTAGACAGAGTTATTTATTAGTACATGTTTCAAATACATATTGTTTACATTTAGCCAAGGAAACTCTTACATGTCCTCATCTCATCTTGAATATTTTCACTTCCACTACTCACTTTCTCTCTCACTCCTTCATGCTACATTTTCTTCATCTGTTCGTCAGATGATGAGCATATAGGCCACTTCCAAGATTGAGCTCTTGGGGCTTGATTTTCTTGTGTTTTGTTTGCATGTCACTTGTTAAGAATCTTTGCATGTACTTTTATTAAGGAAATTGTTCCGTTGCTTTCTTTTTATTAAGACACGGTCTGGTTTTGATATGCTGGCCTCAAGAATGGAGTTTGGTTGCTTCCTTCTCTTTCAGTTTCATGGAAGAGTTTGAGAAAATTGGCATTAGGTCTCAGAAGTTCTTGTACATTCAGTTGGGAATCCACTGGGCCCTAGGTTTTCTTAGTTGGTAGCTTTTTTTATAAATATCTTAGTTTTCATCTCCCTTGGATAATGGATTATTCAAAGTTTTTATATATGCTTGGTTCAATTTTAGTAACTCATGTGTTTTGGAATTTATCCATTTCTTTTAGAGTCTCTTGTTTATTAGAATACAATTTTTGAAGTAGTTATTAATAATCTTCTGAATTTTGGTGGTTTCTAGCTTGATTTCACCTTTTTCTTTTGTAATTATGTTGATATATGTCTTTTCTTTCTTTGGTAAGTGTTTATTTTGTTTATTCTTTCTAAGTAAAGAATTCTGATTCATTGATGCTTTGCATTGTTTTTGGTCTCAATTTTATTAAATTCTACTCTAGTCTTTATGATTTCCTTCCTTGTAATCAATTTGGAATTGAATTTGGATTGTTCTACTTTTTTCAGGCCCTGAAGGTATGTTATTAGGTTATTAGGTATCATTCTGTTTTTGTTATATGGGTATTCACAACTATAAACTTTCCACCAGAATTTGATTCATTGTGTCCTGTGGGTGGTGGTACATTGTACTGTCATTACTGTTCGATTATGGGAAATTTTTTAAAATTTATTTCTTGATTTCTTCTGTAACCTATTCCTTATTCGAGAGTGCATTATATAATTTCCATGTGTTGCAGAATTTTTGTGGTATCTCTTGACATTGACTTCTAAATTCATTTTACTATGACCTGACAATATGCATGAGATTATTTGATTCTTTTGTATTCATAGCATGATTTATGATGTCGTACGTGGTCTACTTCAGGGTAAGTTACATGTGAGACTGAGAAAAAATGCGCATTCGGTTGCTGGCGAATGGAACGCTCTGCAGATAATCTATTAAATATCTAACAATTTCTTTGAAGATGTAGTTGAGCTCTGATATTTCATGGTTTTTATCTAGTTGATCTCTATTATTTATGACAGTGGATTATCCAAGTCCCTATGATGATCTATGATTCTTTGTGTGTGTTAGTATAATCTTCTTTGTCCACTACTATTTGTTTTAGGAAGTTGAGTGCACCAGTAATACATATATATATATATATATATATATATATATATAATTTATTCATATATATATATATATAATTTCTTCTTGCTGAATTCTTCCCTTTACTAACATGTTTGTCACTACCTTCATCTCTTCTAAATTTTGGGTTGAAGTCCACTTTACTGAAAATAGGATAGCTGCTCCGGCTTGCTCTCAGAGCCCTGTTGGAGGAATATTGTTTCCTTTCCTTTGATTTTTATCCAATGAGCTTCCTTTATGGAGTAAGTGTGTCTCTTGTGTGCAAAAACATCACTGAGTTTTTTGTGTTCCAACCTCAATCTGATTTTTGGAGTTGAGAGCGCTGATATTGAAAGTGATTGCTGAAAGTTATGGATGGATTCCTGCCTTTGCATTATTTTTCTCTTGCCAGTTCTCATTATTTTTGCCTGTTGCTTAATTGCTCACCAGGTTTGATGTACTCATTTCATTGGACTCCTTAGTGTCGTTGGCCTCACCCAGGGACAAGGTCGGAAGCTGTAATACTCTGCAAGTTAGTTTGCATTTGATGTCTCTGTCACAGTTTGAGTGAGGGCTACCATAGCTTGCCACTAAAGGGACACTTAAAATAAAGCAATGGCTACTTCTTATTGTTCTTTTTCCGTATACAGACTCCTCTCATATATAGTTTAGCTGAAAATAGGAATAAAAAAGAAGATAAATAAGCATGAAAGACAGAGAGAAAAGAAAAGATAAAATCAACACCAACCAAAACACCCACTGAGTGTCACTATGTCCACGAGGTCTTTTTCCTCCTCACCCACATCAGACCACAGCCTGCTCCTGCAGGTTCCCAAGCTATCTCCCTTTGATGCCTCATCTAGTCGCCTGTCTGTGAGTGAGGGGCCTGAGGCTCCGAGGGACCACCAAGCCCATCTCCACACTGTGGGCTGCCTTTGCCTTAATTTTGGTCTCACACCTGTGGATGTGGATAGCTCTAAGTTTTTGCCTTTGTCCATTGATCAGACATCCTCAGATAAATTGGGGGTTGGGTGTGGCCAGGCCACCATGCATTGCTGATCTACAAGGGAGCCGTCTCAACCTCCACTGCCCTCTGTGAACCAGCCCCTGCAGCTAATTCTGTGTTCTCTTTCTACGAGTTTCAGGACTGGTCTGCAGGAGCACCCACTCCAGCTACACTGCCTTTCTCTGGATCTTTGGCTAATGGTGTGTGACTCTCTGGCTTCACTAAAACTTTGGCTACATTGTGGTTATGTCCCTTTCTTTCAGGCACTGGTCTTTTCCCCAATATGTTAAATTCAGGAGTCTTGGGCTGCAGAGGAAGTTTCAATCCAGGTGGACCTCTGCTTATCTTTGTAAACCCTCCTGAAACTAGGTTTGAACAGGTAGATTTCTCCATTAGGTTGCTTTCCTGTATCTGACTTTCTTTGACCGATTTCTATGCATCTGTGTTTCTTATCATAGGTCTTCCTTAATGTACCACTGTCTCTAGTTGGCGTGATGAAATGGACCTCCACATTGGAAGAGATGTTTACCTACCAATTTTGATGTAAGTACAAATTAAATCAATTTGTCAATTGTTCAGACATGCAACTTCTGAAGCGGCACACTAAAGAACTTTTGAAAAATGGCCTCTACATAAAAATAATGAAAAAGACGCTATTTTGAGCCGGGCGTGGTGGCGCATGCCTTTAATCCCAGCATTCAGGAGGCTGAGGTAGGCGGAGCGTTGTGGGTTCGAGGCCGGCTTGGGCTACAACGCGAGCACAAGGCCGGCCTGAGCTACATAGTGCGACCCTGCCTCAAAAAAACCCGGGCCGGGAGTTTGGATCAGTGCCTTAAGGGCCTGCCCTGGTAGGCGCGAGGTTGTGAGTTCACTCCCCAGTGCCTCAAAAAAAAAAAAAAAAAAAAAAAAGTTAAACTCTTTTGGACTCTGAAAATAAACTGAAAGGTTGCAGAAATCCTCGGATTTTTTATTCACACATACAGCAAAATATCTGTAAGAAAAGCGACGTGCTGCGTTTCATTGTGTTACACTGTTGACCGCAACTCCTAAGCCAGCTTCACTGTTGGCTTAAAAATCAGCTTTCTCGTAATGAAATAGCTGGAAAATTAGGAGGCTAGCAGCAGTTGGGAGAGGTTGCACGGATGAATTTCAACTTCTCTAAAGTTTCATCTCTAGGAAACCTTTGCTATTTGACCTGTCCAACAGCTTACTAAAAAACTCCATTCTCAGAGCGTGTTTCTGTGTGACCTGAATCAGAGCTCACTCTGTGCAAACGGCCCTGCCCACAGAACACTTGTCAAAAATCATCAGAACTGGTTGCCTAAGATCACAGCTGAAGCGACATTATCCATAGGGATTAACGGAAGACCGAACAAGGAACGTAAAAGAAAGAGAACTGTGTGCCATGGTGCCCACCAGGGATTTCAAAACTCTCCAAGGTACAGTTGGAAACCTCACAGGGAATAAACGTATGTCACAAAGACCTGCGGAGGCCCAAAGCTCTCATCTTTGCCTTAAGTTTTGTGCAAGCAGCAAATGAAGCTCAGCCAGGCTGTTAGAAGTTTAACACCACACACGCTCAGAGCCCTTCAGCGAAGGCTGTGCAATTTACAGATTTAAGGAAATATCCAATTATTAGGCAAACATTAAATACAGAGTATTGTGGCCATACATGAGAGGGAATTCAGATTTCACAGAGTTAGTCGATGAAACGCACTAATAAAAGAACAGCAGTACACACAAGAAGCAACAATAATCCCTGGTAGGTGGAAAAGGTCTATGTTTTCCAGAATTGCCAGTTTATATAACTTTAAATGTACAATTTCCAGTAAAACATTAAGACAGATGCAAGAAACCAGAGATATGGCTCACACCCAGGAAATACAGTGGATGATAGGGACTGTAGCTGAGGAAGCCGCCAAACTCTTTAAGTTACCTATGATAAATATGTTCAAAGACAATAGAGAAGGAAGTGTGAATACTTGGAGGAAAAATATGAGAATAACATTGCATCAGGGAATGCAGACAAAGAGATACAAATGATTTAAAAAATGAAAAACACACCCAGAGGTTCTTGAGTTACAATGTATGATACATGAAATAAAAGTTCACTGGGGAGATACAAAGCCATGTTTGAAATTCAGGAAAAAATAAAGGGTTTGAACACAGATCAATTTATGATGATACATTCTGAGTATCAAAAAGGAAAATGCGGAAAGTATAAAAAATTTAAGAGACCTGCACAACATAATCAAGTATAGTAACATAGACATAAATAGTCTCTTAGAAAAAAGAGAAAAGAGGATAGATATTTGAAAAATAAATGTCAAATACTTGCCATAGTGTATCATAAGGAATAACCTTAGAAACATGACACTTAAAGAATTTCAACAAGGAAAAGCCAAAAAGATCTATATCTTGACACATTATTTTTGAACTGTCTAAAGCCAAAGGCAAAAAGAAAATCCAGCAATCAACTATCAGGAAGCAAAACACATCTTCCTAACATCTTTTTTTTCCTAACGTCTTGTATTTTGTTCTTTAAATCATTTGTACTTTTGAGTTTCTCATAAAAGGGAAAGCATGTGAAATTTAATCTTCTGTGTCTGATTTCAGATAGGAAGGAGATCTAGCAATAGAGAGACAAAGGAGGTGAGGGAAAGGGGGAAAAAGATAAAGATGTGATATGTGGATGTACTAACTCCCCACGAACAATGCATGCATTACGTAAAATAACAAGGAAGCAACTCAACATAGTGCCCGCCATGCTCACTAAGAGTGTTGCAGATGCCATATTTCACTCTACTTATGATTGAATGACATTGTATTCTGTGTATATACCACATTTTCTTTATCATTCATCTCTTCAAGGATGCTTTCATGTCTTGGCTAGTGTGAAAAATGTCACAATAAATAGAAGAAAGAAGATGTAATTATGTAACTATTAATATGACTACTGTGTAATATAATTCTAAAGTTAACTTTTGAGTAGCCTCCATATGATTCTCCACATTCACACCCCTACGGACAGAGTCCCAGCCTTCTTTTCTTTCTGCATCTTTGCCAATATACTCAATATGTTGTCTTTGTTATATTAGCCATCAAAACAAGTGACATGTGTGATTCTCACTGGTCTGTGAAATCTAAAAGAGTTGACCCCATAGAACTTAGATGCTAGTTTAAAGGGCCTAGGAAAGTTAGAGGTGGTGGATTAGAGTGGTCAAGTGATACAAAGTTTCAGTTAGATCTAAGAGGAAAAAGCTCAAAGGAAATTTTACACATGAAATGGTGACTATGGTTACTAAAATGATATTGTATTCTCAAAAATACTAAGGGGGGATATTAAGTGATCTCACCATAAAAATGATAATCGTGTAATATATGATTACATAAGTAATGTGTGTTAATTAGGCAGAACTAGCCATTTCATAATATAGCTATATTTCACAATGTCATGTTGTACATGAGAAATCCATATAATTTTGTTTCTTAATTTGAAAAATCAAACAGAGAAGCAACTCACCAAGTACACAGAGTATTCAGTAGACTTTAACAATTGTCCTTTCGTCAGAAACAATGTAAATTTGAGCATAATGGGATGGCATATTTAAAATGATGAAAGATAAGGAATGTAAGTTAAGAATTCTGCTTTCAGCAAAACTATGCTTCAAATACAAAGGAGAAATTGAGGTGTTCCAATATAAATACTGAGGGAATTTATTGCTAGCAATCTCATTTTTGGGGTGAATGAAGGGAGTTCTTAGGCTGAAAAGAAATGACACTTAGATCGTAATTTTCAAATAACCAAAGAAATGAAGATCATTGGCAAAAGTAAATACATAGGTAAATATAAAACAAAGTGCAAATGAATTCAAGAATATTGGTGCAGTAAATGAGGATGTAATTATTTTAGTTAAAATATTGTGCAAAGTAGTATTTGTAAAAAAATTTTTTTGCCTTTTTCTTTGAGACAAGGTCTCACTATGCAGTTCAGGCTAGACTTGAGCTCACTTTGTAGCCCAGGCTGGTCTCAAATTCACAAAGATCCTCCTGCCTCAGCCTCTCAAAGATCCTCCTACCTCAGCCACCTGATGTAAAATTTATAATGTACAACTATGTAAATTGTTTATTAGTATAAATAGGGAAAAATGGAAAGTCATATTTTAGAAAGGTTTCAGTGTGCTATTTAAATTAATTTGGTATTAATACAAAATGTATTACTTTTAGTTATATATAGTTACATTCCCCAAACACTAAAAACCTCTCAAATAATAAATAAATAACAAGAAATACATGGTATTGTATTTCAGATCTTCATTTAATAACTTATCTGTCTAATAACTGGAATAATTACCAAGACATGCTGTTCAGTCTTATGACCCACCACTTGGATTTAGAACTCATTTTTTTTCATTTTGTACAGTTCTGCATGTCTTGTTCATAAAGGCTTAATGTCTTTTCTTCCTATCCTGTGCCTTGTTTGTACATACTGTTATTTTTGAGGATTGTACTGTACAGCACTGTAGTTTTTTGTTCTGTTACAGACTACATTAATGCACGTAAGAGTTATGCAAATAAAAGAAAGGTCAGCAAGTTGGACCTTCCTTTGACCATGTCCTGAATATTATAAGGTACACACTGTATATGACTTCTCATTTAGCAACCAGTTCATTTAATGATCTGCTCCCAGGAGCAGACTTGGTCATTAAAGGAGGAATGACTGTACTTATTTAACACAAAGTCAGTGAAGGTAGAATAAAATATAAAGTGACCTAAGAATATTGAAAAATGGCAAAATGACAGACGTAAATCCTACATTGTCAGTAGGTGCACAGTGTCAATATGGGGGAAAAAAAGTCATAGAGGATCAGAATTGGGGGAAAGCACTCCAACAATATATAAGTTTAAAATGAAATGCTGCAAAGTTGTACCAGATAAGCAGCCTCCCAAAGGTACTGGAATGTCTACACAACATTCAGGCAAAATACAATAACAATATTGTTCTTAGAGACAATGTGTCACATTGTAAAAGATGTAAGTAAATGAGTCATGAACACATTTGCCTCAGGATATTGGACATGAGAGCAAGATGAGCAGGACATCTGGTTTCTAGCACTATTATTTGGACATTTTTGAGTTTTTAAAACTTTACCATGAATATTGCTTTTTTTTTTTTTTTAAAGAAAAATAAAGATACAAATAACCATGAAACATTTTCACCCATGTGCGTTGTTGTCTTCATAGTAGCTATTCAGAGTCCAAGATATAGGCAGGGCATCTTGTTCAAACAAAAAATGTGTTCTAATTCTGTTTGGATGCCCCTTTGTTTTATTTTCTAGCTGGGTCAGGAGCCATAGTAGGTTTCAAATGAGTATAAGCTATGCTTTCCTTTGAAAAGAAAAATTTGAACTTAACAAAGGAAGTTAAAAAGAATGACACGATATGCCAATCATGGAATAATCTCAAGTAATTGATTCTATTACATTGAAAACTGGATAATTGCCATTTTCATGTATTTAAGAATATGCAGTTTCATATGCTTCAATAACAATAAAATTACATAGTAACTGTAAAGAATCTTTGTATATCCCAGGATGCATGTTTACATCACTTGGAGAATGGTGTTTTATATCACACTCAGCTTGTTGCATGGTAAGTAATTATTTTCAGTCCTTTTCTGACAGAGTTTATGACTTTAAAGTAAATAACCTTGTCTTTTTTCTATTTTAATCCCCAAATGCTGAGCATAATATCATTACAGATGTTAAATAAAGGATTAAATAAATATATGAAGATTTCACATTTGCTTTATTTTGTTATTGTATACTCGTAAAAATTACTTGAGCAGTTTTCAAATATCTTACTAATACGTATTATGTGTATAATATAGAATATATGCTATATACATTATGCCATATATCATATATATTTTTAAACCACATAGAATAAAGTAATTTATTCTCACTTCATTAATCAAACCTTGCAATCAGTTATTGTACTGAAGATAAAATAACTACATTTTACTATCACTGAGATATAGATGATTTTGGAATATTGCATGATTTTGAAAACAAATCAAGAAAATCAATAACTGGGCAACCCACTCGGGATCCCTGCTGTCCCTCAGACAGAAACTTTCTTCCTCTCAATAAATATATTCTGCTCTTACCCTCCATTGTTCCTAAAATTCATTCTTCGATTTTAGAGAACAAGAACTCGTGCCGGACATTTAGTAGGTTGGGAGTTTCATTAGCCTATATCATTTGGAGGTCTGAGATCTTTATCCTGTACCATTTGGAGGTCTTCTACTGAGATCATTGGGATGGAGGTAAGAGTTTGCTTTTATTTCATAGAGTCTGAACTGGGACTCTTTTAGGTAACAATTTTTATGCTTCAAATTTTGCTTTGTCTTTCTCAAAGTTGCTCAAAATTACTTGTAATAGTTGCTTGTGATTTGTTTTTGCCCATTGTTTTTAATTGCTTTGTCTCTTATACAGTTTTGTTAAAATAATGGTAAATCTAAGTTAAAATATGGGAAAGTTATAAGGTTATGGTATTTCTTTAATGGGACATTTTTATTATTTTGTTCTTATACATGTTACATATAAATTAATTGCTAAAATTTATGGGTACTCCTTGCTTGGCTGTATTTAAACAATGCTAGAGATAATATTAGAACATCCCTAGCAGACTTTTTAACTTCTGTGAAATGGGTCTTTTTAAATAAAATCTAGCTCAGACTTTAAAAATATACATGCCTACAATAAAAACCAGGACTCCTTTCACCATTTAAGTGGCGCTAGGCCGGTGGCCAGTCTCAAGACTTGGAGGACAGGTTTCACTGAGACAGACTGGCTCTGATCCTCCTCTACACTCTAGAGGAAATGTCAGGACTGTTCTGCTTCAGTTTCCTTTCTTTGGCTTTACTTCTACTCATTTCCTCACTTTGTGCTTACCTTATAGAGGCATGTAAGGTCAGAAAGAACTCTAGACTGTTTCAACCTTTCTCCCAAAGTTAAGCCCATAGAAAATGAGCATTTGCTAACGCCAAGGACAGGGAAGTCATCTTAGATAAAGGACACATACCCCGTCTCTGGGTCAGATGAGACATCAGAATTGTGCCCGTCCAGAACACACATAAAAGCCATGTCCCAGCTTCGTGTTATGGGCCACAATCTCTTCTGGAGGTTGAACCTGAGACACAGTGGGAAAACCCGCCTCCCAGATCCAACACTGGAAGGAGCTATTCCCAAAAGCAACACACTTATAGGACCTAAACATTCTAGATTAAGGAGGTTTTCCAACCTTTCAAGTTGTGGACTTTAAAACATTTATTGCAAATTTATAAAACACTAGGTAATGATCTTGCTCAGGCTTTTAACTATCCCTTACAGAACTCAACAAACAGTGGTTACTCTGCCAGCTGATTAATCGCTGTTATAGCAGCTGCCACTCTTCAAAGCAGAGGACAGGTCTCCCCAGTATCTGTTTGGTGACTCCCCACTGAAACCAGTGGCCAATAGAGTCAATGGAATGCTGCCCAGACAGACAACTGGATTCCTTTCTGGAGACTGACTTCTGGTTATTCGAGCTAGTAAAACTGAGAACTGAGGGTTCCTGGCCAGGGCAGCTCTCTGGTGGACATCCAGAAGTTCCTCAGTGGACATTGGCTCATGACCACAGAAAATCTCCACTTATCTATCATCCTTATTTCTCTGCTAGTAGACTAGGTACTCTCTCTAAGCCTCTCAGAGGATTTTTAGATTACTTAAATTACCCCTCCCTTCAGAGATTAAACTGAGGTAGTTGGCAACAATTGTTTACATTCCACAGCAGCTCGTAGGGAAAAGATTACATTTGTGCCTTAATTAAGAGTTAATTAAGAGTAAATAGCCTTTTTGTGTGCCTAGAAGACTGACATGCCTTTGATAACACAAAATTTGATTGCTAAATGATAGTCAGTTTAACCTGTGAGCTTCAAAAGTACAGAAATTTAAATAAAGTATAGCCTTGTTGTGTTACTGGGGAAAGTTACCTAGATAAGTAAATGCGAGATAAAATGTCTGGAGACTCCTTTGCCCTAGTGCAAGGGGCAAAGCTCCCCCAATCGTTCTACCTGTCTCTAGAGGTGATCTCCTTCACAGTACTGCCAGGAAAAAGCCTCTAATTAGCAACTTGCCTTTTTTGCATATGCCCTCTCAATAAACAAAAGCAATGGTTTATTACTAAGTTATGCTTCCTTCTTTAAATGTTGTTGTCACAATACCTTATAAGAAAACAAAGTTCAAAGTTCACAAGATACCGGGGAAGATAAGATTGTGCACCAGTTCGAGGGTGGATAGGCTGGCCAAATTTATCTTTCACTCTCCAACGGCATCCACCTGCCCTGGAGCTGGGTCAACCCAAGGGATGCCTTGAGGATCTTTATCAAATAGAAATAAAAGGGACGCCTTTTTATCTCCTTTTTGTATAGTTGGTAGCTCAATGTCAATGTCTCTAGCAGTAGAGATAGCTCAGTGGAGTTTCCTGAGTTCGACTCCTGGTACAAAGAAAGGTTTCATAGCCTTACATGTTGCTTTTTATATTATAGATGTGGGTAACTCAATGCCAAAGCCCCTTACTCCTTTGGGATGCATTCTTAAGCACTGGAAGATGTTCAACCCTTCCATGTTGAAAAAGAGCTGTTTGATATTTGTCTGCATGTGTGTGTGGCCTAACTACCTATCAGAGCCAAAATAAAATACAAAGGGAAGTATTAATTATAATACTATTTTACAAATAGAGGCATACTATAAGGAAGAAAAACAATGGTTAAAATTGCTTCATGTCAAAACCTTCTTTATATTAAGAGATAATTCTTATTTATGCTCCAGGTATAATTATAATCCTTATGAGACTATTTCCATTCATAGGTCTCTTTCTCTCAATGACTTAAAACAAATCAAGCTAAAACTAAGAAAATTTTCAGATGACCCTGATAAATACGTAGATGTCTTTAGAGGTTTTACTCAAAGCTATAAGCTAGACTAAAAATATATGTTACTCTTAAATCAGACATTGACTTCTAGTGAGACACATGTAGCATTACAAGCTGCTATAGCATTTGGAAATAAATACCATATTGTAAATTTTAAAAGGCCAGAAGATAGACAGCCAGGGCAACTACCAATTCCTACTGGGGCACAAGCAGTTTCCACCCAAGACCCCAACTGGCCTGATAACAAAACAGGAGATTAAAACAGGAGACATTTTCAAGTTTGTATTCTGCAAGGTCTAAAAAGTACAAAAACCAAGACTTCCGGTTATTTTAAATTGTTAGGTATTTTTCAGGAGAAAGAAACGACCCCTCTGACATCTTAGATCATTTATTAGAGACACTAATAAAACATATGTCCATAGTTCCTAATTCAATAGAGGGACATATTTTACATAAAGACTTGTTTATTACCCAGTCGGTTCCAGATATTATAAAAACTTACAAAAGATAGCTTTTGCTCCAGGCAGTTCACTTGATTGTTTAGCAAAAACTACCTTCTAAGTATTCTATAATCAGGACAGGGAGAAAACCAAAGAGAGAAAACAAAGAGACCAAAAAATAGCTGCCATTTTCTGTGGCCTAAAAACACAGACCTTAAGTCTGATTCTTAGGGTTCCAAGAAGAGTTCAATAAAGACACCTACCTGCTATCATTGCCACAAGCCAGGCCACTTTAAGAAGGACTGCCTTAAGAGGCCCCCAGACCATGCCCTAACTGCAAAGGTGACCACTGGAGGCCACTGGACATTGGACTGCTCTCTGAGGTCAAGGCCCCAGAGTTCAGACCCATTGAATCAGCTGGTCCAGTAGGACTAAAGTGCCTCGGGGCACTCGTCTCCTCCCTCTAGCCAAACTGTCATCTCTGCCTGTCATCTCTGAGGGGGAGCCCCGAGTAATCATGACAAGAAGTAAAAATCAACCAGCCAATTGCTGGACATTGGTACGTGTCTCTTTGTCCTTCTCAACTCTGGTCTTCCTTCCAGGCACTGTACCTCAATACAGTCACCAAAACGCAGGTTGCTTAGATTGTAACTGGGATAACTTACTTTTCATTCATTCATTTTAGTTATGCCTAAAAGCCTGACTCCAATCCTGGAAAAATTTTATCCTGACTAAATGCTGTAATATATATATTCAAGTTACCAACTAATCAAAATGATGCTGAGACTGTGTTTACAAATACAGCTCATATATAAAAATTTAAGGGATTAATCTGGTTCTCCTAGATTATCAAAATTTAGAGAGAATTATAACTAAAGCTAGAGGGATTTGTGACAAAATGTCAGACTCCGTCCATAGAGGAACCTAAGTGTCAATGGGCTACAATTACTATTCCTTAGAAACAGCTCCTAGACTTACCTGTCAGCTCTAATGCTCATGCTTTGATACAGGCTTTGATTAAAAATTTGTTCTTGCCTAGAAGGTGCCAAACCCCGAGACATTATACAGATAAAACCATTTCAACAGAGTTACATGATACATATCGAGGTCTTAACTAACTATATTTAATGAGCCTTAAATGACACTGCAACAGGTCTCTCTCTCTCCTAAACGAAAAGGTAAGATTAAAAAACAGGCTGTGCTCCAAAATCAGATGGCATTAGACATTCTAACAGCAGCACAGAGGGGAACTTGTACAATTGTAAAGACTGAGTGCTGTGTATACATTCCTGAGTCGTCCACTAATATCTCAGGAGCTTTCCAAGATATTAGACAACAAATTAATGACATGTCAGACTCTAACATTCCCTGGACCTTTTCTTTTTCCTCCTTATGGAAAGCCATTACTAGCTCCTCTTGGTGAAAATCCTGTTAACGGTACTCATAATTATCTTATTGATTCTATTATTTGGCCCATACATACTTAATTGTTTCTTTGGCTTTGTCTCCTCCAGATTCAAAGCTGTATGCCTACTCAAGATAAAAATGTCTGGTGTCTATTGAGGGACTTTAGACAAAACCTCTACAGAGGTATTCCTGAGTGCTGATCCACAACTACGACCCCCTTCAGCCTGACGAAGCCAGATTGGTCATCACCTGTTACCCTTCACGGTAGTTTGGGTTACTTCTTCAGAGGGGGGAATGTTACAGGCAGCTGAGTTAGTGAGAAATATTATAGGCAGTCAGACAGGGCTAGGTCCTCGAAGGAGCCAGTGCAGAAGCCCAGATACTTTGCAACTGTGGGGGAGGCAGATACCTCCTGCTGTGAGCCAGGCCTCAAGACAAAAGATCAAACAAATGCGCCCACATCCTAAGGACTGATATTCTAAGTAGTTCTCTATCACCCTGAGGAAGTCAAGAGTCAGCATCCCAACCCCCTATGGGAAGAGTCACTGCTGTTAAGCAACCCCGCTTGCTTGCTACGTGACTGGCTTCCCCATTTGTCCTTGATTTAATCAATTCTACCTGAGCAATTAGTCTTATTGGTTAACCATAGTTATGTCCCACCTTATGCCCACCTTGCATGTTCTCATTTTTCCCCGCTTTGGACCCATCTAACCTCATGGTTTTACTCTATACAAGTCCCTAAAAATGACAGTCTTTGGCAACCCACTCGGGACCCCCTCTGTCCCTCAGACAGACGCTTTCTTTCTCTCAATAAATATATTCTGCACTAAAAAAAAAAAAAAAAATCAATAACCAACTAATTTTCAAAACGTTTACAAATACACACACAAAACCACTTAATACCCTGTATCATTCAGTAATACAGAATGATAGGGACATATCATTAATTCTGGTTTAACGTGCAATGTGCATTAACAGTTTGTAAATCGTACTGTCTCAGATAACTTCTAATGTGCTGTCACTTTTCTATTAATTTGTACCACTGAGAAAAGGAATTTATGTGTCAAGGTTATAAAATGCTAAAAGATGGCATTTAATTATCCTCCAGTTGAAGAGAGAAGTTTAGAAAGAGCACGATAGCAAACTAATGAACCAGCAGAATTGCAAAGTACCATTCAGCAGTACAGTAATTGGGCAGAACAGTGGAAGAGAGCACAAAAAATGATTAGTTCATTAATTTTAAAATTAAAGGCCAAGATAAGGTGGTCACTATCATAGGGTTATTAAGGTAAAACAAGCTAATCAGCACATTCCAAATGTAAAATTGTCTGTTAATCATCCAATGATTACCAATTTCTGAATATTACTAGAGAAAGCAATTTATTCTCACTTTATCAAACAGCACAATCATATGTTTCAATGAATAAACCTCTTTTTAATTTACCTTTTCTTAATATAATTTTACCACCATGAATTGGTAGCCAAACTATGAGAAAATGGTAATTTTTACTATATATAAACACTGGAAAAATGACTCATTAAAATACTGCTAAATATCAGTCTTTACAGCATGGCCATCCCAAGTTAGTGATTATTAAAGAGAAGGATAGGTTCATCTAGAGCTTTAATTTCCTCTCATAAAATAAGTTTTACTAATGGAAATCTTAGAACACAATTGCATCATACAGTATCATATTAATATAGTGTCAGTGTGTGGACTGCTCATCCAGAAAGGAAAGTGAGATTTCACTTACCAGCTATCAGCACCATAACAAAAACTAAAGGATGCTTTTCCAAGAGAGGACAGTAGTCCCCACAAGTCAAGTTGGCTGAAACAGATACTAATTCTGCAGCAATGGATTACAGGGGAGGTCTTTTGCAACAAATAAGCAAACAACACAAAACTACATCGTAAGTCTTTCTGAATATTTAGTATACACATAGAGCGAAATTCTACAAGTCAGAGCAGAAGTAACTAAGGACACGGGAGTGAAATAATTCTCAGAGCAACCATAAGGCTAGGAATTGTATGAACTCAGTTATCTACACTGGGCAGTCCTCAATGATTACTTGAGTTATTCAATATTTGAAGAGAAAACCACACTTTAATATTTGGATGCATGTACCTCTTCAACAAAAGCTAGTAAATGTATATAATATAAGAGGTTAAAAATCAATCATTTGATGATAAATTTGAACAAAATGAAAATCACTGGTTGCCAGAATAAATCTAATTTCTTTAAAAGTTAACAAAATTCAGATAAACAACATAAAATTCAGAGTATCTAAGAACCAACAGGCAGTAAAATCTAATGAATACCCAAAAGAAGAAACCGTCAACAACAACAAAAAAACTCCAAAAAATGTGCAGTCAGAGATATTAAAACAGTTTTTGTGGCAGTGTACCACCATTTAAAGAAAAACATAAATACTATGGGCAGAGAAATAGAAATGTAAAATACAACCCCAAAGAACTTCTAGAGATCAGAAAAACTTTATCTAAAAGATAAATTACCTGGATGGGATTATGTACGCTTAACTACTGTAAAATAAAAAAAGATCAGTGACCTGGAACCAATTGGTAGAAACTAACTGCACTAAAATACAGAGGGAGGCACACAGAGGAAAATGTCTCAGTTGTACATAAGCAGTATGCAGCGTGCTCACAAAAACATACACAGAATCCAGAAGACGGCGCAAAATGGTGTAGGGAGGAAACACACACACACATGCATATGATTTGGAAAACAGTGATTGAAAAATTTAGATTTAATGAACATTTTAAACCCACAATTCAATGTTGCAAGTCCCAATAATACAAACAGGAAGAAATCCAACCACATATGATGCTCACATTCCTTATGGGTGTTTGCTACCTTTTTATGACACATCTTGTCTCTTTTTACCTCCTCTTCCCCTTCTATATATGAGCTACAATAATGATAATGATAATAATGAAAATGAGCAAAGGGGTTTTAGAGATAGAGAGAGGACAGTGGGTGGGAAGAGGAAAGGGATTCAAAAGAGGAGCTGTCTCATGCACATGCATGACTCCCTAAGATGAATGCAAACTTCATGCCATGCAAACATTTACTAATAAAAAAGAAAAACCTAACAAAGCATTAGCAGTGTTACAGAATGTTATAGAATACATAGATACAAAAATACATTGTACGGACATAGTAGAAAAAAGAAAAACGGAGGGCTCAATGGCTACACACGTGTAAGCTTCTTACACAGTATGTGAGGTGAGAGGATGGCATTTGAATGAAGAATGCAAGGACTTAAAGACAAAATTTGTTTTTTTATCAAATATTAAAAATAAACATGTAAAGTGCATATAGATATGCAAATGTATAAATCAAGATGCATAACAAGAGATGTGTAAGTAATTTGGAATTTTCAAAAGCAATACGTTTGGTGGACTGTGGGAGAAGACAGCAAGAAGTCATCAAGAAGAAAGCCCTCCTTGCAAATTGGTGCCATGCGCAGGTCGCTATGGGCAGAGCTGGATGTCAGCCTCTTCCTGTGAGTCAGCACCATTTGCAGACTGCAGAGGAGGAGAACAGGAGGTCACCAAGAAGCAAGGCCTCCCTGCAAATCAGCACCATGTGCGGGCTGCTGGGGGGACAGCCAAACACCAGCTTTTTCCCATGAGTCAGTGCCTTTCACAGACTGCAGGGCAAGGGAACAAGAAGTCACCAAAAAGGAAGCCCTCCCTATGAATTGGCACCATGTGCAGGTCACTGAATGGAGAGCCAGATGTCAGTCCCTTCCACTGAGTGGGCCGGGAAACAAGAAGAACCAACCCCATCCCACTTCCTCCATAAGCGATTGGCTGATCTGGAAGAACACAGACTGCAATGACAGCTATTGAGGTAAAATACGATTTAATGCTTGTAGTGCTTAGTGTTTCACTGACTTTGCAGGTCCAAAGCCAATAGTCTGATCATCTAGTCAGAGGATAATAATATACAATGTTGCATTTATGGGAATTGCCTTCTGAAAGTGGTCGCCATTGGATTTACTATTATCTTGTTTTGGAGTACTTTATTGCATTCATTGTTTCATTTTCATTGGTTCTATTATGTTTTGTTTGGTTTTACTATGTATGAGGGTATGGGCAGCTATTTTGAAGACAAGAAGAGGCATGATGGTCACCACTGTTGATTTCTTATTGTTCTGAAGTCCTGTGTCACTTACGTTGGCTTGTTCTGATTGGCTCTATTCTGTTTCGCTTTGCTTGGTTTTATTCTCTTTAAAATAAAAAAAATTTAAAAAGCAATACATTTATTCAGTTGTCAGAGAAGTGAAACAATCAACAAATGAGACTCCTAAGAACCAATGAAACTACAGATTTAAACCAAAACATACCAATAATAATACGATATATAATGGTTTAAGCACTTCACTTAAATTACATAGACATCTTATAGAATAAACATCAAAACTAAATATATGCTATTGCAAAAAATTACATAGAAATATAATCTAATAGTCATAGTGAAGAAATAAAGACATACTATGCAAACAGTAACAAGAAAGCTAAAAGTGCCTGCATTGCTATTGGAAGGTATAGACACAGATCACAAAATATTACCAGTGAGAAATAAGTATTGTAAAAAGTGTTTAATACAACAAGGTGAACAGTTTAACAATATTAAATGTATATGTGTCACATAAAAGACATCAAAATATATGATGGAAAAATTCAGAACATTTAAAAGAACAATAGGTAAATCTGGAATTATTTTCAGAAATTTTAGCACTGTTAACTAAGAAATACATATATATATAACCATAGAAACAAATGCAAAATACAATCAAATGGAAGTTCAGATTGGAAG